>JARSSU010017214.1:0-14482 GCA_029619165.1 Eurosta solidaginis | reverse complement strand
ACCCGACAATACAAAATGAAAGATGTAATGACAGAAACGAAGAACAATTAAAAAGCCAAGTTCGAGAACATTCCAAGACATGACACGGATGAGAAAAGGCATAGTACAGGTTTACAAGTATGATAAGTATGAGAAGGAAACAATTCCTTTCTCTTTCTAACACACTGCCGTTTGACACTTCGGTCAGCGTCAAACTATTGTGGAACTCGTGGAACCTGCGTGGAACATGCGTTTCACACTGAACGAAGTGTCAAAATTACCGGTGTTGCTGTCGTGAAAAGCGACGCAGGGAAACAAAAAAGGAGCGGAATATCAGATATGGGTTGCTGTGATGGTAAATTTTTTTGAAAGAATTTAGTATGAAAATGTAGTACACCTATATGGGTCCTACAGAAAATTACACAAAAGTCTTGAATTGGGGTATCGGAGGACGCGTAGTTATTCCAGTATGAAAATGTAGTGCACCTATATGGGTCCTACAGAAAATTACACAAAAGTCTTGGATTGGGGTATCGGAGGACGCGTAGTTGTTCCAGTATTAAGAATACAAAAACGGTTGCTAAGGTTTTCTACCCGTTCAAAAGTTCTCCGCGAAAAACAGTTTGAAACCGAGGTCGACTGCAATAACCCGTCAAAAAATGTGGAAAGAGAAATGAAAAGACGAGTTTTGTCCTGTTATCAATAGTCCAAAGGCGAAAAAATATTGGAAGCGAGGCAAAAACGCGGCTATTAATACCTCCCCCGACGGTTTTGGTCGTGTTTAAGCAATGGTCCCCGGTAATAAAGTATCACAATTTGTTAATTAAAATTGTCCAAAACATATGGATTTTAAAGAGAGATGTAATTAAGTGCTCGTTTGAAAGTAAATAAGGATATTTCTTTGTAATTTTACGATAAAAATTTTACGCAGTTTTCGTTAGCAGCTACTACAATTTTCTTGGACCTAAGAAGTACAACAGTACCAAATAGCAGCCACAAAACAAAAAAACGAATAAGAACAAGCATTTTATCAGGTGAGTGTGGCTGTGTATGTGCGTGCTGCTACCTACTTGTAGACCTGTACTATGGAGAAAAGGCGCGTGAAAATACATACACATAATTTTGTGAAATATACTTTTATATTTGTTAATTAATTATATCTGTTAATTAAATAAAACGTCACGCCAACATAGCAAATATCACAGTGTCATTGAACTTGAAAATAAGTACAATTCGTAATTGTAGATATAAAACATTATCTTTCGCAATTTGTAACAGGTTGACAAATGGGTTGCGGACACTCTCAAGCTATAATAGCTCCGACACATAAGCAGTTTTTCATATAGATGAGTTTAACACAAGCTTATGCATTATGAGTAGATTGCACGTATTTTTATGGAGAACGGTATAATGAGCGACACTGGCGCCATCTGATATTGAAAAGTAGCCATCTCCCAAATTTTGTTCCAAGCAAACCCTAAGAACAAGAATTTGAGATTTGCTTTGGCTAAGGCTAACTTCAATTCCCAAGTCTGAAGTTCCTTCATATTGTAACGAATATTAGCAGCACTAAGCGATACTATCATCTCTAAGCCGATGCTAAGCAGTGACTTGATGCACATCAATAATTCAATCATAATCAGCCCAATTCTAAACGAAAATTCCGTGCGAGTTTTTTCCCTTCTCCCATTCCTCGTATTCTAAATAAAAATTCCTTGTGAGTTTTTTCACTTCTCCCTTACCTCCTATTCTGAACAATGTTCGAAAAAGCGGAAACCGGTTACGGGAGAAAAGTAGGTATTATGTATGTGAGTGAGAGGGAGATTTCTCTGCCATTTCTTAGGAGTTTTTTCACTTGTTAAATTAAAGGGAATGCATCAAAATAATTAAAGATAAATAGTTATTTTAAGAAAGAACTTATTTGTACAAATTTGTGCTAAAATATGTACATTTTAAGTCGAAAAGTATATCATAAGCAACGGAAGAGCTCTTGGTATATTTGATGCAACCATCCAGAAATTGTGCTAGGATTTTTTAAGAAGGCTTAAATAGATTTTGGCATATGACGAAAGACGAATTGAACTCGACTTGTCCGCCAGAAAATTGCTTTGCTGAATGGAAGAAGACAACTCCAACGGATTTGTGTTATCCCGCCGTCTGCTGCTTCTTATGCTCCTTTCTCGATGTTGCTGTCCCACCAATTCATTACTAATTTTAGTCAATTCCATATGAAATGCAATATTGTGTATTGTTCATATTTTATTTCTAAATTTTAAACAAACTCGCAGCAATGTCTAAACATTTCAATTTCTTAAACAAAAATAGAAATGCGCAACAAAATTTCAATTGGCAAAACAGCTGACTTCGAAAATTCGAATTTCCTATTCCCCAATTATTCTTCTCCCTAGGAGGAATTTTTCCGCGGGAATAAAAAAAATCCGCGAGAAAAAAAGTCCGCGAGAATATTTAGAATTAGTCTGTATGTCTACACATTGTACATACACGCAGCAGAGAAGCAACGCACAAACACATGCATATATCTTATCTGAGTTGCTCACAAGAGAAGGCAATAATTTGTGCGAGTATTACTCACGTAGTTGCGGCTGGTGATTTTGTAGCTGATATCTAACTAGTAAGTTCTGGAATGGAAAAGCCTAGAAGTATGCAACGAGAAATGAAAAAGTATAAAAGGCGCGACAGTAGAGGCGAAAGAAATCAGTTTAATTTAAGCTATCAATCAGTTGAGTTAAGCAAGCTATCAGTAAGCGAAGTATAAGTGTTATTGTGAAGCAGAGCCGGCCACACAAATCCTAAAACAATTGCATAAGTGTGTGTAAAAATTAGGTGACAACTCCCCACAGTGTGCTAAAAGAAAATGTGGACTGTGAAGTTTGAAATTAAAAAGGACTTTGGTTATTTGATTTCAAGCTAATCCTTACTATATTTACTTATATTCGTATAACTAAGAATGCGGAGGTCCAGCTAGGCAGATCAAGCTTTTTTATAAAAGAAGGTATGGTGTTTATTCAATGCAAAAATTACTTAAAAAAATTCACTTTTTCATTAAGAAAGAACTATAAAACAAAGTAAATGTAAAGATAGAAATATACATTTTCAAAACTAAAGTTATTCAATGAAAAAAATTTATGAAAATTAATAAAAATAAGTAGAATTCTTGGCAGGAGTTGGCCTCGGATGGTGAAAGATTGGCTCATCTCGCAAATGCGGACGCACCCGTGGAATACACCGAGAGGGTAAAAATCCAGAGTTTATAAATGGCATACGGGACGTGGAAACGAAGCGAGCTACATACGCAAACCCAAAGCTGACATTTGCTGAAACGGTATCCCATGCATTGACTCAGGAAACTGCCTCCCTATTGAGTAAACCAGCATATAAGGCTCATCGGGTGGAAGTAGAAACACCAGAGTGGGTAGACACAATTTTGGAAGCATTGAAGGGTACGCAGCAGAAGAATAATGATGCAGTCAAATGCTTTAAGTGTGGAAAGCTAGGGCACATCGCGCGTTATTGCAACACCAACCCTAACAGTTCCAACAATGTGGGTGGTCGTAAACGCAGAGCTGAAGGAGATGATCAGATCTCCAAGACCAATCCAACGTTAAACTAAAGCGAGTCAGCAGCAAGGGGCGACAGCTGGCTCCCTCAATTGAATGCCCATAATCTCTATCTCACAAATTGGAAGAAGGTCAAGCAATCTTACTATCGGAGGACATGTGGATGGAAAGGAATGTTTACTGACTGTAGATACGGGTGCATCCCATTCCATCATTCGATCAGATTTAGTCAACAAGAAGATAAGACCATTGCTTGGAGCAAGATTACGTACAGCCACGGGAGAGGACACCCAGGTAATTGGAGAAGTAGCATGTGAAGTAGCAATTGGGAACGTCACGGCACTATACAATTTTATAGTGGCAGAGATTGTTGATGAAATCATAATTGGAGTGGACTTCTTAATCGACCAAGGCATCAAGATCGATATGCAAAGCAAGACGATGCGATATAAGAACATGGATGTGCCAATTGATTTCGGCTACGAGAGAGGCTACAGCAGTAAACGAGTGCTGGTGGAAGAGAGTCAGCAAATACCACCAAAATCCGAAGCAGTCATCTGGGCAAAGGTTGATGGAGATTGTGGGACAAACAAATTGTGGGCAAATCAGCACTGAACATACTTGTAGGAAAAACCCTGGCTATGACAAAACAAGATGGACGTATTCCGGTAAGAGTACTCAATGAGTTCAAGTCACCACTCAAATTGACCAAAGGAGCTATTTTGGGAAGATGGAAAGTGGCTGAAGTAGTTATTAACTGTGAACAGCTCCAGGAACACGTTTCATCTAGTAATACTGATCTTGCAAATGACATCACGGCATGGATGCAGGGGCTAGAGGAAGCCTATCAGAGTAAGGCAAAACAACTGCTCCTAAAGTACGAGAACATATTTGACCAGGATGGTTCCAAACCAGGCCGCACCAACGTTGTGAAACATCAAATTGACGCTGGAGATGCGAGGCCGATCCGTCAAGCTCCACGTAGTGTTCCACTGGCGAAGCGGGAAGTTTTGTGTCAAATCATACAAGAAATGAGGGACAGCGGCGTCATCGAACCATCAGCTAGTCCATGGAGCTCACCGGTAGTACTTGTAAAGAATAAGGATGGAAAAATGAGGTTTTGCGTGGACTACAGGAAGTTGAATGACGTAACGAAAAAGGATAGCTACCCATTGCCAAGAATTGACGACACTCTGGACTCGCTATCTGGTACGAAATGGTTTTCCACGCTGGACTTGAAAAGCGGCTACTGGCAAGTTGAGGTGAATGAGGAAGATAAAGAGAAAACAGCCTTCAGTGTCGGTGATGGTCTTTGGCAATTTACAGTGATGCCTTTTGGACTTTGTAATGCACCAGCTACTTTTGAGAGACTCACGGACCGGGTATTGAAAGGACTACATTGGAAAACATGCTTGGTGTACCTGGACGACATCATCGTATTGGGCAAGAACTTTGTTGAACATCTTAAGAACTTGGAGGAAGTTTTCCACAGAATAGCTGGCGCTGGTCTGAAGTTAAGTCCCAAAAAGTGTGCGCTGTTTAAAAAGGAAGTAAATTATTTGGGTCAAAAGGTAACGACAGAGGGCATCTGCACTGCGAACGAAAAGATAGAGGCTGTAAAGCATTGGCCAAAACCACAGAGCCTACATGAATTGGGAAGTTTCCTTGGGCTGTGTACATATTACCGCCGATTCGTACCAAATTTTTCCAGCGTAGCCCATAGCCTCCATGAGCTTACAAGAAAAAATAAAGCTTTTGAATGGAAGAAGGAGCAAGAAGTGGCTTTCCAAACATTGAAGGAGCACTGCCCCATTGTTAGCATATCCGATTCCAGGAGCAACATTTATTCTAGATACAGATGCGAGTGGATATGCTATAGGAGGCGTTTTATCACAACTGGTCGATGGACAGGAGAAGGTAGTTGCATATTACAGCCGGTCGATTGGAAAACCAGAGAGGAACTATTGCGTTACACGGAGAGAGCTGTTGGCATTGGTAGAGTGCATTAAACATTTTCACAAATACCTATACGGCAAGCGATTCCGTGTCAGGACAGATCACGCAGCGTTGGCATGGCTTCTGCAGTTCCGTAATCCGGAAGGACAATTGGCACGGTGCATCGAGCGACTACAAAGCTATGACTTTTCCATTGAGTATCGAAAAGGTAGTACCCATGGAAATGCTGATGCAATGTCACGAAGACCATGTAGTTTGGAATGCAAGCACTGTTCAAAGGCCGAGGCTAAAGAATACATTATAGATGTCCGGCTAATTACTATAACGTGTGCGGATGAATGGGACAAGGAACAACTAAGGAAGTGTCAGCTAGAATATACAGATCTGTCACATGTTATGCAAGGGCTCGAACGAAACGAAAGACCAAAGAGAGAGGAGATGTCAGCAGAGAGTCCCATTGCGAAGTCATATTGGGCGCAGTGGAACAGTTTAGAATTAATATCCGGTTGTTTGCATCGAGTATGAGAGAGTGAGGATGGTCAATGCAAGAAGAAACTGATAGTTGTTCCCAGAAAGAGGATTCCTGACGTGCTCAGTGAGCTGCATAATGGTCCAAGCGGAGGTCATCTTGGAATCAGGAAGACGCTCGAGAAGATTAAACAGAGATTATATTGGGTTGGTTGCCGTCAGTCGGTCACTGAGTGGATTGCGAACTGCGAGGTTTGCAGCAGAGCGAAAGGGCCAAAACCCGAAGTAATGGCCAGATGAAGCAATATAACTCAGGTGCGCCAGGCAGTGGTATCGATGTTGATGGTCCATTGCCGGATGCAGATCCGGTACGTTCACGTAACAAGCACCATTAAGGTACTAGCCCGACCATCTCGTGAACGATTTGGTATGACCACATGAAACCTTCTAGGCCATCCCGCCCTACCACCCCCTACATCCATAAAGAACTTGGGGTCGCGGGAGCCTCGGCTGTTAAAGAAACAGATTCGCCGCGGGCAGGTGAGGTTGAAAATTGGGTTGGAGAAGCTATATATTGCGCTGGCAATCCCTTTAAAGGATTCTGCTACACAACCCCTCGAATCAATTTGGTAGTTTAGTCGTCTAACAACAGCTCAACAACGTTAATGGAAGCTATCAACGTTTAGCTTACGGTTCAACTTCATAATGTTGCAATCGCTTATATATTTGTAATCTTAGACGATTATACACTTGAAGTCATATTTGTTTACCATTTGGGCAGCTGCTTATCACCGCACCGCTGTGTACGGTGTTGTAGGAAGATACCCACTGAGTCAGTTCATAAGTTTATCGATGAATTTGATTGCACGTAACTTAAACCTAATATGTAGTGTTAGTCTGTTATTGACATTGATTATCAATATGCAAAGGATGAACTAATGGAAACATCTTCATTGCAAAAGGAGCTCAGTCAAATTTTGTAAAGAGGGCTCAATGATTAGGATATAAATGACAAACTCGAATATGACTGAAGAGTTGTAGAAGCTCTGGAGTTTTAATAAGAAGAATAATTTGAGCAGTTTCTTTAAAATGCTCGAAATCAGTCGGGAGTTTCTAAGTTTGAAGATATATGAGAGCGAAGCTCTTTCATTTAATACAAAAGCAGAGAGAAGAAAAGTTTTTAATCTTCCTTACACAGTTTTTTGCTACTTTGATTACACAATTCCGAAGTGGAGTGAAACTAAATGCTACTTTCGAGGTATGTATCATATTGTAACGAATTTAGGGAAAAATTCCGCTTATTTGAACCCTGCTACTAACGTTCGAATGACTAAACTGTTGAATAAGTAACTCCAATATTCAATAATGCAATGGCCTTTATTAGACTACTTTGAGAGTACAATAACACTTCTACTTCACAACCAATAGCGTGCTTAAATCAAAACTGATTCATCATTCCTCAGCATTTATACTCTCTGCTGCCTCGTCAGCATATTTCTCCAAAGGTCTAGACGTTTCGCCTTCTAGAATCTTTTGCTTGGTTACCAGCGATATACATGTATATTTGTAGTTTAGGCGTTTCTCATAGTCATATGCGTGTGTATGTGTGAGCTCTACTTCGACTAATGACCACAAGTGTGTGCACGTAATATCTCTTCGTTGCCTTGTATGTCTGTGCGCACATGATGATTGATTTGTTTACGTACACAAAAGTGGCAGCTTGCTTTGTTGTTGTTGTGCCTTTATATAATAACCGCTTAGTGATGTGAGTATCACTTAGTGATGCTAATATTCATCACAATGTTTAATATTGAACAGGAATGTATTTCGATGTGTTTACACGACACTGCTCCCAACGAATTTATAGTAATGTTGAAATCTAGTGGTCTATTTGTGAAGGAAATGTTTGCCTGCTGATCACAGAAGAGATCACATCACTCAGGTTTCCAGTTACAGTTTGATGGCATGGAGCCTTCCCAAGGAAAAATAGTAGTGGAAGTCACACACCACATATTTAACTATCAAAGCCAGAGAGATAACTTACGCAAAAGTGTCTTTCTGACCGCTGGCGAGGCTTTGAATAATGCATCCAAAAGGACGGTCTTTATTTAATTATTCGATTCGACGAGTTGCAGTAATCATAGTTAAATGGATGTCTGATGTATCGGACGATTTGGAATATGCATACCATGGCATCCAACGGCGGGTTGAATGCTAACAAGGAGTAAGTGGATATTCTCTTGTTACTAGGAAATATAAGGCTCTGAATTAGACGATCTAAGATAAGAACCAAGTAGCGTGCAGAGGAAATTCTGTGCAAAATTTGTAGGTATCAATCTAGACAGCCATTTGTATTAGAAGCCGATTATAGAGAAGAAAGTAACGAAGGCCTCTACGGCACTGTGCTGGGGTGAACTGGCCGCACTTAAAAGTATCGAAGATCATATTGAATGATGAGTGGAATATCACCCTATCTCGGCTGCGATTTCAAAAACGCACTATCTCAGAAAACTTTTGAATAACACCTTATTCATCTAAATTTTTAATAATTGGCGCTTAACCGCCTAAGCGATTTTGGCCGTTTCGTAACAAGACACGCAAGCTCTCACTGTTTCGCGATAACTGACGCCAATTGGGAGCACCAAGCGAGGTCAAGTCTTCCAAACTGCGGTGTCAACTGAAACACTTTGTTGGCCGGGGCGTCTCCGTTCATTCGCATAACATGACCTAGCAAGCGAAGCCTTTGGAATTTTCTTCGCTGCACTATCGTTATATCTGCGTAAAGCTTATACAACTATTATTATACCTCCTTCGATACTCGCCATCGGTATCACGGAAAGGACCATAAATCTTCCGGACAACTTTTCGCTCGAACACTCCAAGAGCCATCTTGTTTTCTCTAGACACCGTAATGATTTCGAACCATACATCAAGGCAGGTATGATGAGCGATTTGTAGAGCGTAATTTTTGTTCGTCGACAGAGGACTTAACTTTTCAATTGCATACTCAGTGAAAAGTAGCACATGTTAGCAAGAGTTGTTCTCTGTTTCATTGCTGGCTCTAAATAGACGAAATCCTTCACAGTCTCGAATTCACAGTGACGTGGCTGCCAAGGAGCGATTCTTTCTTGGATGAGAGCAAGTACTTCGTCTTGTTCTCATTTACCGCAAGACCCACTTTTTTCGTTTTTATCTAGTCCCGAGAAGGCAGAACTCACAGCGCGCTTTTTCAGGCCAATAATATCAATATCATCAGCATATGTCAATATATTATCGCACCTCCAGCGGGTTAGAGGTAGGTATGCCTGTCGTAAGAGGCGACCAAAATACCTTTTAAGGGGTTATGTAGCGCAACCTTTTCAGGTTGCCAGCGCAATATGTAGCTTCTCCAACCCCAATTGTCAACCTCACCTTCGAGCGGTGAATCCCGTTTCACTAACAGACGAGGCTCTGGCGACCCCAAGCTTCTCATGGAACTTGAGTGTGGGGAGGGAGGGATGGCCTGAAGGTTTAATGTGGCCATATAAATCCTTCCCGAGATGGTCGGGCTAGCACCTTAATGGAGCTGTGTTACCGGAGCGTACCGGATCTGTATCCGGCAAAGGACCATCACATCGACAACACTCCCCAAAGCCTTCGGGGAGCAACCTTATCGCTACAACAACAACAACAACAATATATTTTCGCTTCTTGGATCTCAGATAGGACGTTATTCAAACGTTTTCTATGATAGGGTGGATAGGGAAACGGCAGCAGAGACAAGGTCACTCAGCAGTCGATATGCAAGTCTTACGTAATTAAATTAAAGAAGTTACTCTTTCCACGAAAACAAATTGAGGGCTATAGGCACTTGAAGATCCCAAGCTAACCAAACTTAGATTATTCGACTTTGGGCATAGATTACTGATATTTGAAGGCAGAATGCGAAAGATCTGTTTGAAAAAGCGTAGAAGGGCCGATTCTTGAAATAAGCTGTAGAGCAAATCTTATCAGCACAGAGTTTAAACATGGGCTACTGATAGATATTACAATATTCCTACGATACTCGGATGTGTGATACCGGAAGAACCCCAATTTTTATAAGGCCATTTTATGCTACCCTATGATCTTTCTGGAAGTGTTTTAAGCTACTGCGACGACTGAATTATCGGAATTAATCAATTTTTATTTATACAAGTTTGTCTGTAATCTGCTGCACGTAATTGACATAATACTTTTACATTTCTAAAAAACAAAAACATATATATATATATATATATATATATATTATTAGGCCGGGTCGATTTGTGGGGAGGCAAAAAAATCGCCCATTGCTCTGTGAAAATCATATTCTAGGGATCAAAATAAGAAACTTTGCCGAAGGAACCATACCTCTAAAACGAATTCTGATGTCCCCCAATTTGGGTCGAACTTTTGGGTTGGGGCAAATTTTGAAAAATCCCACTTTGACCCATTTAGAGTGCTCCAATCGAGTCCAAATGTATGACCGACCCCCACTAACTTTAGAGGCCCGACCCACCGATGCCAGTGGCACACCCCCTGGAACCCCCTGGGGGTTCACCATAAAAACATTTCAAAAAATCGCCGGTTTTGCACTTTACATGAAAAAATCAGCTAAATGGCTATGTGGTAATAAGGCCAATTAACCTTATGGCCGTTGACCTTATGTCACCACACCATCACATTAATGCATTGTCATCGAGCCTTGATAGGTGTGCAAAGTTGCAATAAAACTTATCGCCATTCAAAGTGGTGATAAGGCCAATTGACCTTATGGACGTTGACCTTATGTCACCACACCATCACATTAATGCATTGGTATCGGTCCTTGATACGTATGCAAAGTTTCAAATTAATCAGACTTCTAGAAACCGGTGAAAATTAAGCTCAAAGATTCCGTTACATACAGACCAAGCTAATAAAAGCGTGCTAAAAATGAATTTAACTTAGTAATAGAAAAGAAATTAAAAAAATTATTAGAAATTAGCGTTTTTACAACCCTTTTAAAACCAAGGCATCACTGCGATGCATTTGCATGTCGTAAACATAGTTGTGTGGGTTTTTTATTCAACCGTTTTAAAAAATGAAGGTATCACTGTGACACAATTGCAGATCGTAAAATTGCTTGTATTGTTTTTTTTAAGCCACCACAAGACACAGCAGGTAGAATTGAAATTGACCCTACCCAAAAGTTCGACCCAAAGGTGGGGACATCAGAATTCGTTTTAGAGGTATGGTTCCTTCGGCAAAGTTTCTTATTTTGATCCCTAGAATACGATTTTCATAGAGCAATGAGCGATTTTTAAATCGACCCTGCCCTAATATATATATACCAGACTGGGTCGATTTATTAACCGATATCGCGCCATCGATTTTTCGATAGGATTTGAGCTCAGGGAAAAAGTTCCACTACGCATACCAAAAAATATTTTCGACCTGCAAATTTCATTTTTTTTTACTTTTTTCGACTTTGATTTTTAAGGTTTTTTTCATGACCTACTAAAAAGATGTTCATATGTATACCCTGTCCGATCCAAAAATGTCCGCTAAAAACGTTGTCGATAACAGTTTAAAAAAAAATATACATATATTAGGGTGGGTCGATTTGTATGGACGAAAGTTAACCGATATCGCGCCATCGATTTTTCGATAGGATAGGATTTGGGCTCAGGTTTTTTCATGACCTACTAAAAAAATTTACAATCAAATGAAAATTTTTAGTAGGTCATGGAAAAATCTTAAAAATCAAAGTCGAAAAAAAGTCAAAAAATGAAATTTCGCAGGCTCCAAAATTATTTTTTTGGGTATGCGTAGTGGAACTTTTTTCCTGAGCCCAAATCCTATCGAAAAATCGATGGCGCGATATCGGTTAACTTTCGTCCATACAAATCGACCCACCCTAATATATACATATATATATATATAATCAACTAAAGATTACGTCTTACGAATTATCAATTGGATGGGACGAAAACACAAATTTGCTTGCATAAACAATTCCGAATCAATAAAAGCTCAACTACTTCCGAACGAATCAGTCAGTTTTCTTGGAATCTTCGAAGAGTCACGAGCAAAACTGAACAGAAAATGAATAAATTTACGGTAATAAACAATTTATAACTCGGGTGAAATAAAAAATTATACTTCTCCTCTACTTTAAAGGTAATTTTTGTCACGTTGGCGGTTTGCTGTGCCGTTAGGGCATATAACGTAGATGGTGGCGGCACTAAATATGGTGGCGGTAGTAGTGGTGGATACGGAGGCGGTAATAGTGGCGGATATGGTGGCGGAAGTGGCTTAGGTGGAGGTCACTCAGGTGGTAGTGGCGGTTTCGGACCTGGAAGAGGTGGTGGCGGCGGTGGTGGTGGCGGACATGGTGGCGTGGTGGGCTTCGGACCAGGCGGTGGTGGTGGAGGATTTGGCCCAGGCGGAGGTAGTGGCGGACATGGTGGTGGCGGACATGGTGGTGGCTTCGGACCAGGCGGTGGTGGTGGAGGATTTGGCCCAGGCGGAGGTAGTGGCGGACATGGTGGTGGCTTCGGACCAGGCGGTGGTGGTGGAGGATTTGGTCAAGGCGGAGGTAGTGGCGGACATGGTGGTGGCTTCGGACCGGGCGGTGGTGGTGGCGGCCATGGTGGTATTGGCGGCTTCGGACCGGGCGGCGGCAAAGAACACAGCGGTGCCGGATTAGGACATGGAGGTGGTAGTGGTGGATATGGAACAGGTGCTTACGCTGGTGGCCACGATGGTGGACACGATGGCGGACACGGTGGCTACAAAAAGCACGGCTATTAGTTAAAAAAAATAAACATTTTGCTGTGATTGTTTTGACTACGTTAATCGCTTTTGATCTAAACATTTTAAATTGTATTAAAAGTTAAATTATTTGAAACTGAAATATTTTTTTGTGGAAAGTAGCGGTGATCTTTCAAACATACTTCTTGATATCACGCAATGCACGCTTGGAGGACGGCTAGCATTGTCTTCCTTATGGGAAAGTTGAGCCATTTGTACTCCAAAGACTACATACCCAATAGATCCCTGTGAGCATATGAGATGCGCATATAAAGACGAACATGAACTAACGGCTGTTTTTGTAGTTATCAACATAAAGAAGAAATGGGAATACCAGTAATACGCCTTCTTAGATATAGCCGGTCAAGCTCTCGAAACTTGCAATAAAGGATTGTTCTAATACCAAAGAATTAAGCCTTGATAATGAAGAGGTACAACAAGAAAGACTCAGAACTCAAATCTTAAAATTATCTAATCTTTCAATTGACGTTATAAGCTAAAATTGGACAACAGCCCAACGTCCACTTTGTATAGAGTCAATAAGAGGCTATGGAAACAGACATGTCGACTAAAGCGCTTTGCTAAATTTTGTCAAAATTGCCTTGGAAGAAAATCATTTCCAACATTTGAACAAAAGTGGAGAACGGATGCCCATTACATGCATTGATGAATTAATTAATTAATGCCTTTATTGTTATAACTATAGGACGGCCGCAGACGTTGTTCACACCGAGAAGTGTTTAGATGCAGCCTTTGTTGAATAGTAGGGTACAATAACTTTTACGGCTTGTCACACCTATTTAGATGAGAGTTTGACAGGCCTACTCTTGTTATTGTTGTTGCAAAGACAAAGAAACTCCCCGAAACTCTCGATAACGGTTTATTATGACCACATTGAACCCATTGAGGCCATCCCTGGGTGAGGTTGACAATTGGGTTGCAGAAGCTATTTGTTGTTTTGGCAACCCTTGACAAAGATCCTCTGATTTGCAATTTTTTATAACAATAGATCTTTATTTATCATTGTGGTCCCCAACACAATGATCAGGGCAACCGGAGTAGATTTCTTTTGTTCTACTTGCAAAACTTCCATTTTAGTCCTTTCTTTGATAGAGATCAGGTACACTTGTAAACTTGTACAGTACTTGTATCTTCCGGTACAAACAAAACTGCAGCGATCACGATATTCTGGCTCCACGACCATTAGAGTCTGTAGATTTTACTGGAATATTATGATGGGCATGCCTTGCCGCTGGAATATTCTAAGCCACCTAACCCGCTGGGGCCTTTTGTTGAATTCCTAGAGTTCTATGAGGTATCGATTATGCGTTGAGTGGCTTTACGGTAGCTAAACTGCAACATATAATGCTATCAAGCGGGCTGAGAGCAAATCAAGGGAGCTATGCGGTACTCAGTTATTATCGCTCTACAAATATAAAAAATAAATAAATGTAAGGCGCGATAACCTCCGAAGCGATCTAAGGCTGAGCTTCTCTTCCAATTTGCGTCGTGCTCCTCTTGATTTTTCCCTACAAATTGGCCGGACGGGACCTACATGTTTTATGCCGACTCCGAACGGCATCTGGAAGGCAGATGAGTTTTCACTGAGAGCTTTTCATGTGAGTATTCAGCTCCTTGTGAGTTTTTTCACTTCTCCCTTATCTCTATCTGGAACATGTTCGAAAAAGCGGCAAACGGTACGGGAG
>JARSSU010017213.1:0-65487 GCA_029619165.1 Eurosta solidaginis | reverse complement strand
ACTTATAGCCCAGCACGCCTGAGTATTACTTTTATTTGTACCAAAGGTTATTGGGTACCAAGTTTGTCATTTCTGTGAGCGGAGGATGAAGCACCGGTTCACATTCTCTGCGAATGTGCCGCTCTGGCAAGGCAGAGACTCTCCCATTTAGGTGGTGTGACTCTCAATCCCTATGTGAAATGGAGTAAAAAGCCTGAAGAATTGCTTAGATAATCAAAAGCCTCCACATACAAATTAGGCTGAAAGTTCATGCACAAAAAGATCTGCACACAGGTCACAGTTCTTCCAGGCTAGATAATAATAATAATAATAGCGGGTACCAAGGGGGCGCTCGGCCCCAGTTGTGTAACATCTAAAGGATTTACAGTCTCGATATCGCTATAAACCATTTATCCCTGTACAATGCCAAAAACTTCTCATCGGCATTAATGGTTAGAAATAGTTTGTTAACCCCGGACGTAAAAATGCAGAGTAATCTTTAGCAACGAGGCGGGAAATAATTCTTCAAAATATTAATGATGAATTATATACAAAAAATAACGATACGAACGAGTTCATGTCTCCTTATTGGCCACAAAAAAGCCTAAGGACTCAGGGAAAAACTCAGCGGCACGATGAGCTAGCATGGAATGACCCATAGGCGTAAGTGCATTTACGCAGAAAGAAAATGCAATTCCAGCTGGGCGTGCATTTTCATAATTTTTATAGCATCCACATATACATACACATCTTCACGTTACTTGAACTATTATCCGTTTGGAGTCATTCGAATTTGCACTTTAAAAATTAAGATGGATCATCTTAAAACTTAAAACCTATCAAAGGTTTAACGTATTTAGCAATTTAAATTTGAATTTTCGAAAAAACTGCATAACTCTGGAAGTGTTCAGAACATTGAAATTCAGTAAACACTTATATGAGGATAATACCTAACACCCACCAAGAAAATAAGGTGTGAGGAAAAGTCGGACGTGGCACCTCCCATACAAATGGAATATGAAATTTGGTAAGTCCTATCACCTACAGAATCTGTGGGAATTTAAACAAAAGAGGCGTGGCGTCAAACCAATACTTTTTTATATAAATAAATAAATAAAAAATAAATAAAATCATTGGCGTTATTCGCATTCACAAACAACTTAAAAACTGCTGAGTCAACGAGTCCGGATACGACTTATAATTTTACTGTCGCAACAAGTCCCATTACTTTATTACTTTTAAGCTCAGATTATGATTGCGGTATTCACCTGAAATTTTGATGTGTCATATTCTTTAAGGGCCAGATTATGAATGACATCGTGACAGTTTTCGTCGCTGTGCACTCACTGAAGTGAATGAATGCTCTTATATGATAGGAGTTTTGGTTCACACGAGATGAAATGACTCGTTGTGTTATACCATGATATGTTAAATCCTAAATGCACACAACTATCTACCCACACTAATGTATTCTCATACAAGTGTGTCAAACACAAACCATTTTTATTTTTTCTTGTTTTATTTTTAATGTTTGCTCTTTGCACTTCCCCAAGCATTAGTTGTCCAATTTTAAGTGTTGGCCTAACTTCGTTTACTGTTACATTTCAAGTTTTGGCAGCATGGCTTTCAGACCTTCAACACTCAATTTTATCATGCTTAGTCAAAATAAAAACGAAAGGAATTTAACATACATATGTATACGCAAAATACGTATATATGTAGAGCAGCGAATAGTAAAATAGCAGCGGTTAGGTTAGGTTGAACTGGCTGGTTAATAAAGAGCTCACATAGACTAAATATTTTCACAGTGTTACCAGAAATCGTTCGACGACCAAATGGAAGAGACCCTATCAGTGCCAGAACTTATGTTATAGAATACCCTTCGTCCTTTTGGCAACAAATAGGAGCTTCTATGGTCTGGATTAATTCCTGCTTCAAGATCGGGCAACTATGCCGCCCCTAATAGCTAGAGCCTTGACCTGGCGAGCGTAGCACATGAAGACAGAACGTTTTCAATCATCCTGCAGCTTGCACTTCCTACATCTGCTGTTGCTGACGAGGCCTAACGTGAATGCATGTAACGCCAGACGACAGTGTCCAGTTAGCATGCCCATTGTGAGCCTTAAAACTTCTCTCTACAGAGAAATGATCTAATTTTTGAGTCTATTATTGTAAAATTCGCACATGATCTTAGCAGTTTTCCAACCCGCTTTCTGTCTACGCCTTGCCTGCTTGATGGATCATAAGCAATTCCTGTCTCCTTTTGATTTCTCCCAAACTGGTTGAGACGTCTAACGTCGACTCATCGAGTGCTGCATCCTCCTGTTGTTACCTTCTATTCCTTCAAACTTGGCTACTCGGTATAGATGTATGGTCCGGCCTGAGCGAAGTTTTTCCAATGCTGCTTTGCACTCGATGACACGTCTTGATGAAGTATTGTGCGCGATTATAGTCTTAACGGCCCAGCGGGTTAGGGGGATAGAAGAGTTTCATGTGGTCATACTAAATCGTTCCCGAGATGGTCGGATCCAGATCTGCATCCGTCAAAGGACCATCACATCGCTAACACGCCCCAAGGCCTTCGGGGAGTGTCCTCATGGCTACAACAACAACAACAACGCTTCCTCCAGAATTTCTGCTGCTCTCTTTACAGCTAAAATTCCGCCTGAAAGACGCTGAATTTAATCTGGCAGCATTCGATACTTAATAATTCTGCAGCTCCCTTACAGCTACAATTTCCGCCTAAAAGGCGCTGAAGTAATCTGGCAGCATTTACGATCTACTTAAGTATTTCTGCATCGACAAAATAGCAGCGGCAATTTTTATCAAATTTCGCCAATTAATTTCCGCTATTTTTTAATTTTGATAATTTAAAAAGAAAGTTCTATAAATATCGTAACGCAAAGTATACAAACTAGTCTGATAAACTTTTTCGAAAAAATTCGAAGTTCGAAAAAATTTTAGGAACATTTTGAACTTGTTATTTAGAGTTCTCATGCGATATGCAGTTTTATAGCTCACTCAGTTTTAGTTCAACAAAGTAAAAGTCAATCAAAGAATTTGCGAAAATTCTTAATGAAAAGTTCGAAATTTTTGTTAAATTTTCTCAAATCTTCGAATTTTTTCGAAAACGTTTTTTGAGATTTGTTTGTAAAGTTTTAGTTTTAGAATTCATAGAAGGTTTTTCTTAAACTGTCGAAAACAAGAATTTAATTTAACGACATTTTATAAAAATTGCCAGTTCTATTTTCATGTTCGCTGCTGTAAAGTAATTAAATTAAGCACTTTTGTATACGCAAGTCAATTAAAATTTTCCTATTTCGGTGAAATCAACTCATTTTTACTAAGAAGTGCACACTTGGATTATGTATGGTCGACTTTAAGTGCAAAGTCGCATTCTTATCAAAAGTGACTCGTTGATGCCGTTTGGTAGAGCAGGTGGCACTTAATCAACCAGGAAAACAGGGATATCATTCAGTGGATATTAATGTTAAGTGTCGTTTCTATATTTTACTGAAAAATTAAAATAGTTTTTTTGCCTGTCATGTAGAATGTTATTCAAAGGCCAAGATTCTCATCCAAAAGTGTTCACGGACGCATTGAACTGGAGATAAACTAGAAATTATATATTCAACTTACCTTCAGTTGATTGTAGTTAACGGAATTATCCAACTGGATTTAATCAATAAATTTTATTGGAACTTTTGAGTTTTTACTGTTTTATTTTTATTAGTGATCGCGACGAAACGCGTACGTTAATATTTGCAATTTCATTTGAATTATTATTTTTGGTTGAAGTTATATTTATTTGTAATTTTGTTGTCATTGAAATATGTAATATATTTCTTAAAAAATTTGGACAACTATAAAAAATGTTATATAACAATATTAAAATAACTAAAAAAATTTAAGTGATAGCTACAAGCTAAACCAAATATTTCCTATTTTATTTAACTTAATAATAAAAGGCTCTAAAAGGGAAGGCCACGAAGACGGTTTTGTATGCAGCTATCTCCCAAATCGAGAAATCCTTGGCGTACAAGAATTTCACTCTGATATCGTTTCTTGACATTGAGGAAGCTTTTAACAACGCTACGCTCGCTACGATAACTGATGCACTAATCGGCTTGCGAACCGATGATTCAGAGCTAGTGAAAATCGTTCAGCAACTGCCATTGCGAGAAAAGGTTCATGCCAAGTTGTTAGGTTCACGGTGGTTAATCACATACTGAGAGGTACTCCGTAGGGTGGAATACTTTCTCCACTTCTATGGGTAGCCACATTTGATGAGCTATTAGTGCTTCTTGAGGAGCACGGTTGCTGCAAGGTTAGCGCATACGGAGATGACATCGCACTATAGCTGTGTAGCGCAACCCTTTCAAGGGATTGCCAGCGCAATATATAATAATAATATAATATATAGGTTCGCAACCATTTTCCACCTCACCTACCGTGGCGAATCCTATTTCTTTAAGAGCCGAGATTCTGGCGACCCAAATTTCCTCATGGATTTAGGGGTGGGAGGGTGGTATAGCCTAGACGATTTCATGTGGTCATACCAAATCGGGCTAATCGATAACACTCTCCAAGGCATTCGAGGAGTGTTCTTATCTCTCCAAAACAACAACAACAACCTCGCACTGTCTGTTTCAGCAGACGCTATGCGATTAGTGCAAACAGAGCTGACTCTGATGGAGAACTGGACCAAGAGTAAAGGTCTATCTGTCAATTTAGCCAGAACTGAACTGGTTCCGTTGATTAGGAAAAATAGTTGTTGCAACTGCCGGTGCTAGCGTATACTATCTGATACAGAGGGACTCTGCTAATTACCTGGGAGTAATTTTGGATAGGAATCATCCTGGAGAGATACTGTACAGCTGTATGGGAGCTGTTGCACGAAGATGAGGACTATAACCGTATATTACCCTATGGCTCTACACTGCTTCCGCTGGGCTAAACCTTTTATATGCGCTTTGGCCTGGTGGACGCGCTTAAATACAAAATCAAACCTAATGTTATTCCAGAAGGTACAAAGATGTACCCGCGGCCGCCGTGGTGTGATGGTAGCGTGCTCCGCTACCACACCGACGATCCTGGCCTCGCGCCCCGGGCAAAGCAACATCAAAATTTTAGAAACAAGTTTTTTTGAATTAGAAGATAATTTCTATTAGCGGGTCGCCCCTCGACAGGGTTTGGCAAGCACTCCGAGTGAATCTGCATGAAAAAGCTTCTTGTGAAAACTCGCCTTGAGTGTCGTCGGGTCGATAAAAAAAATACGTCCCGCAACCAATTTGTAGGAAAAAAAAGAGCACACGCAAATAGAAAGAGAAGCTCGGCCTATAATCTCTTAGAAGGTTATTGCGCCTTACATTTACTTATTTTTTATTTTTACAAAGAAGTGCTCTGCGTGGGGAGTGCTCTGCATACCAACATTGGGGAAGCGCTGTACACTATTTTTAATGTCTTGTCAATAGATCTAATGTCAAGTAATGCGCAACCTTTTCTGCTCTCTAGCTTGGAGAGGTATCCGGCTGGAAAAATAATGTAGATGGCCATGCAGACATTCTTCAGGATCTGGATTTGCCTTCGACGGAGTATTGCGCTCCGATTGTCTTTTTAGCTATGAAGTACGATGTTTTCATTCCGGATAGATATCATTGCTTGAAGGCGCCAACAATGGAATCTACACTTTAGCTAACCGAACCATTGCAGTGTCTTTCAGGTGGAGGTCGCTGCAGTTAACAGGCCGTTCATTACCTGAAAAGGGCTGTTTTATGGGTGTAACAAAATTTATATTTATTCTGACAGCCAGGCTTCACTAAAGCACTTGGATCGGTCACCTGTAGGTCCAGGACAGTAGAGAAGTTGCGAAATTTCTTGACGAGTTTGCTGAGCAAATTTTTCTTAGTATGGAAAGGGTGGTTGGACACTCGGATGTACCGGCAATGAATGGCTTACAAACATGTAAGAGGCGGCACATCCGTTCTGTTTTCGGGATTGAGCATGCCACTCGCTACTTGTAAGCTTATTATGAAAGGACTTTCCTTAGGAAAGCGTGTGTGAGATGGAGGAGTCTTGAATCCTGCTATCACACTTAGTTCATGTGGCCTGAACGAGACGCGAAACACACTTGAAGTCTGCTTCTTCTTGAAAGTGGGAAATATCGCTGTGACCGAACTTGTAACCGGCCACATAGAAATCGTGAGGCATGTAAAACGAGGGTGCTCCTCTAATGATTACAGCAGGAACTGTAGAGACGAGGAGGAGTTAGCAACAGTTAAACTCTTTCTGCGCGATTGTCCTTCGCTTCGGCACAAAAAGAAATTTCTGGCGATCTCCTCTTTTTGATGATCTTTGTGATCTGCCTAATTTGGAACCTAAGATATTTCTGAGATTTTCCGAATAGACCTGTTGAGTAGTGCCAGAATCCTCGTGGTATCACAAAGCCGGCCTAGTGCACTCTTGCTCGCTTCCGTGGCCACTTTAAACCCAACTTTACGTATTTTACGAACTTTACAATTGGGATAGGTCAGCATGATCAATCAGAAAATCCGCATAGCCATAATGTGAATATCGTTATTATTGTAACCATTCAAAATTTGACACTGTGACTATTTGATATGGCCATAACTTCAATTGACAGCCATTTGAAGTGGTCATAAGATCAATCGCCGTTAAGAGAGTTGACCTTGTGTCATTCCTCCAAGTAAAAATAGCTCATCTGCGTGGCATATGATTTTTAAGTTTAGTTTAGTTCATTATGTAGGTCATAACAAAACAAACTCTTGATACCTGGTGGCAACTGATACAGAAAGTGATAACCAAAAATAAGAGCGCACAAATTAAAACATTCCCGAAACATTGACACAAATGAGGTGTCGCAAATTAAATCAATCAAAATAAAAACAAAGACCTTAAACGCACGCGTTTAAATGCCTTCCTGACAACTTGTCAGACTACAAAGTGGCCAGCTGACTGTCAATAGTTACAAGCGAAAGTCGGCACACGAACGATTATATCTGAAAAGCTGAGCGAATTTCAAGCCCTTCTACTTTACACCGCTTATCACGAATATTTACGTTTAAACTAGCCAGCTTTACAAAAAAAAATTCTTATAGAAGACGCTGGTTAAGATCGACAGCTAAGAAAATACACAACTTTGGTGACGTTTGCACTTGATGTTGTCGCTTACAGACAGCGATTGACACACGCACTACGATAACACGGCACTGTAAATTAGTTTAACATTAAATAAAAAAATTTTTTTAATTTTTACGAAATGAAATTTAAAGCCGCATTACACAAATCGCGCTAATTGTGTGTGCAAGTTTACTTGTCAACAAATTTGAATTGGTTCGATTATTACGTCCTTATCGACAGAAACGGTCTCGTTCAACTGAAATGTGCATGCCTTCATGTGGAATATGAAGTGAAACTGTGTGCAGCAAGTTGCACTTTACTAGGCCACGCGCACACACACACGCACCGACATCATCATGTACAATGCCATAAATATCCTCCCAAGCCTACCTTAAGTTACACCCCCACCTTGCTTTAGGGGAAAGGCGCGTGTGCCTTGCAGCCAAACAATTACTTTTGTTTTGTTGTTGGCGTGTGATTGTCAAAACCCACATATGGTGTTTTGTCTCATTCCTATTTCCAATGAGAATAATATCTAACAGTGTGTTGTTGTTTGTAAGCGACACCAAACGTCAATTTAAGCAAACATTGCATGTTGCAGCCGCTTCTGACGCTTTTCCTGTTTTTGTTTTGCATTTGTTTTTGTTGTCAAACAATCATCACATTTGAGCGAGCGCTGCCAAGCAAATCGGGCGACCACGGTCGGAAATTACAGCCTGCAACATGCCAGCTTGCAAACGATTTTACAGCCGCCGATTCATGCATTCAAACTTGGTTGCATACTTACAGGCGCCGAGCTATGGCAGCATATTTGAGCAGCATCGACTATCTCGCCCCAGTATCTGCAAACAGTGCATGCTGCCCTTTTCTGTCTTACAAATAGCACAATTCCGAGTTGCAATGCCGCAATTTATCCTGTGCGCAAGCAGGCTGTTAAAGACGTGTAACATTGCAAGAGCCTTAAAGTATGCAATGTAAATGTATATAGACGTAACGGTGTACTGCTATTTGTTTACGCACACGCTTGGAATTGTGGCAGTAGAAACATGTTAATGTAGCTTTTCAAAGTTACGAAGGACGAAATCGTACGAACTGCCACATAGCTCAGAGAGCGCTCTCAATTGATGCGCCTAACAACCTACTATTCTAAAAGAATTGCAAGAGCTCCGAGTGTCGGTTATTGCTATAGGGTTTGTATATAAGTTCTCTCATAAGCTTCCATATACTCGCTGCTTTCTAACAATATTTTGTTCCTACAGCCATGTGTTTGGTGCACGCATTGCATCAGCCGTGCTGATAAGATTACATTACTTATCATGTGTTGTGGCAGAGTGCATTGTACTTGCACAAAAGTTCATAGTGGGAGAAAACATTATAATAATGAAACTCGTTGAATGCAGTGATTCCAGGTCCATTTTCTGACATCTCTACGGCCAAATCGTCATATGTTCAGTACCATAGCAGAATAATTTTGTATTATCCTAATGACGAAGAACTGTATAGTCACATTTTCCAGGTATTAATGCAGAAGACATTTTCACTAACGTTTTATAATACCTCTTCATTCTGTCCACCCCTGTTGTAAGTTTTCTTGGACTTTCGTTAGAGGATATTGATGAAATTTCGTGAGTGTTCGCACTTATTGGATGTGGCATACGACAAGACGAATTCGGTAAAATATTGAGCGTAAGGATGAGAAGAGGGATGAAAATAACGCGATAAGCGATAGTCGGACCAGAAGGGCGATAAGCGGGGTGTAACTTAGAATAAGAAGACATATCACACTATCGAGAAGCGCTTGGTAGACGGTGTCGACACACCGACCGGAACAAGTGAACACAATTATACCACATCTGCTTTGCATAGAGTAAGCGCAAGGGAGGTAGGACATATACCTCGAAGATATGAGATAATAGGTAGTGATGAATGTAACAAATTTTTTAAGAAGGGTTCGAGTAGCCCAATGGTGTTGATTTTTAATCCCTTCGCCATATGAAATGTCACAACTTTAAATTACAAATGGTAACAATGCCAACGATATTGGATCTTACGCCCATTTGCTTTTCCGAATTGGTCACAAAGTCAACTATTTTCTCGTTAGGTGCCATGAGGCCAATTATGTTTTCGCAACTCTATGTAATAAAATGTTACTGTTACTGTTGTTTGTTTTCACTTGTTTACTGTACTCTGATAAGTTAAAAGGAAAAACACAGACTTCTTTTAAAAGAACAAAGAGAGGCAGAAAGACCTTGCGTAGTATAAGAAGCGAGTGTGATGCTTGCTAGTGTCGAGAGACAGTGAAATAGCGCTGCTCTCAACAAATAAATCGGACACACTAGACCAGAAGATAACACCGAGCTTTAACACTAGCAAACCAGTTTGTAAGACCAAGAGTAAGAGCTAGCAGGCGCTAGCAGATGGTACGAGGACCGATCAAATATTGCAACACGGAATAATATGGAATGCATGCGACTCCTCAGAAAAGAGTTGACTGCAGCTGGCGACCGACGTCCAAACGGAATCGTCTCGCTGAAAGGATCCTCTCAAGCATATTGGCCGAAAGGCTTGAGATCCACTGTGAGCAAAGTGATTGGAACTCGTTAGTCCCAGCTCAACGTCAGTGTATAGGCGTCTTCGACGCTATGTCTTAATTATTTCTCCGCATGCCACGATACTGGGCGTGCGACAAGCCACGTGTTGGTAGCGCCTCAGGCGAAGTAGTAAAGAGTGCAGGTGTCTGCGTACTAGTACAGCGAAAATTACACAAAACGATGGAATCCAGCGGAGAATTGCTCTTTGCAAGAAATGTACTTGGAACTAAAGTCGCTTTTTCGGAAAACGTCAAAGCATGCGTGCTGATCGAGATACTCAGAGAGTGACGAGGATTAATGACGCAGACTGTATGCAGAAATCAGTGAATTATATCCTAGGACAAGAAAAGAGGAAAGCACGGCCATCCACTCAACTGGAGGAGCCAGTGGATAACGAGTTTTCTTGGTGTTGCCACTTGGTGCCAACGTAGCCCATGAGAAGAAGCGACAACGCGACTGACGTTTGTTGTTGTGTTGTGTAGCGATAACGGTTGCTCCCCGCGAAGGCTTTGCTTGAATTGTGCTAGCGATGTAATGGTCTTTGCGGATACAGATCCGGTACGCGTCCGCTACCACAGCACCATTAAGGTGCTAGTCGACACGACTCTCGGGAACGATTTATGTGGCGCACATGAAACCTTCAGACCATCTCCCTACACACCAAGTCTCCATGAGGAGCTTGGGGTCGCCTCAGAGCCTCGTCTGTGAGTGACAAAACAGGATTCGCCGAGCGATAGGTGAGGTTGACAATATGCGAGTTAGTAGTGAAACTATATACATTGCGCTGGCACCTGAAGCCGTTGCGCTACACAGGACTCCCGTTGAATCTGGTATATTTAGTCGCCTCTTACGGACAGGTATGCTACGCAAAGGGGATTATTCTGACCGCTGCCTAACCCGCCTGGGTTCCACTAAGATGCCACATAGCAGAACGACAAGTGTATATTTAACTTAGCTCTTCATGAGCGGCTAAACTCATATATTTTGGGTTTTAACAATTAAAATGTTGCTGCGTTTACCTAAACAAAAAAAATTTCGTCACGCTAAATTTGAAAGATGTAAATAAGATTAAAGCACATCAATTACTGCTATTTATTTCAAGACTGTTAAAAACACCTGCCATATCATACATACGCACCAATAATGCAGCGTTGACCAAATATAAAACTTATAGCGAGCGTAGTGTGTGTGTGACGGACTGTTTAAATCACTGTTATTTACTGTTAACATAATTAATTTTACATGCGCACAGTGTTTCTCCTCACGATTTCAACAACTAGCACACAAACATATATATTGAGCAACTGCATTTCTCGATTTGTTTTGATGTTACCTTTTCGATAGTGAGGTACATATAACACTAAGTAAAAAGTGGGTAGTGAAATTCATTTCCTATATATAAACCAATATATAAAAAACAACACATATAACAACACACACGACATATACTGTGATAGCGAACGATGATGGTGAGAGACATGAGCTCACACGAGTGTGTTACTAACAGTTCACCATGCGCTCTCAAAAGCTACAAGTATCAGATACGCTGGCTGTATGTAAGAGAGAATGGGAAGCATGAAGAGTTTCGCTCGCGCTGTGTAACATTCAGTGTGAGTCTTACAGTGTGCTGCATTATATACATATACAGAATAATATACCACGCACTGTACCAACTAGCGAGCTAACCAATTACGTAAGCTTTACGAACAAATATGTGCATGACGCTAAAAGTATGCTCATCTGAATGCATGTTTAAGTAACTTCAGAACATGTTTGTTCTTGTCTTGCACCATGCTGGAAATTTAAGACTATGGCTGTTATTGAAGAGGTGGGGAGGGGAGTCTGTATAATAGAGTATTGTTGCTATTGAGCCGTTGAGTCAAATTGTTTTATTTTTCGTTTACAAATAATTGCTTTCTCACACTCTCGTTGCCAACCTGTGTTTACTTCGCTCTAGAAGCTTGCATAAAAAATAAATTAATAAAAAATACATTAATGCGAAAGAATTTGTATACCAGGGATGCACCTTAACGTTTAACTAATGCGTTTATCAAAAAATTTCCAACCGTTCCGTTGAAACCGAAATATTATCGGCAAGAAATTATCAGATAAATTGTCTCTCGTTTTTAAACCGAACTAAAGCTTTCGTGTAGCGTTAAAAACGTTAACAGAAACGTGATACTTTTATGTTTTGTCAATTGTGCTGGCAATGCTCTAGCCCATGGTGATCCGTAAGGTGGCAACAACGAGCGCCACGTGACACACACAAACTCTATGTAATTTGTTTTGTGTAATTCGTTGGTGTAAGGTCAAAAATACTCTGAGAAATGTTCGTACTGTCAAAATTCATGAGAAGTTGCAATCAGCTTGGATATGCTTTTCACCTTTAATGACTCCGCCATCAATCAGCTTTGGCCAGCATAGTTTTGAAATACACATATCATCAACATAAACGATTTGATTTCGTTTTGCATGTGGCAGAAAACTAAGCAAAATCATTTCGTTAATTTGACTTTCTTAACGTGAATAAACGAAACGAATGACTGCGTTTCCTTTATTAACTGTTGATTACGTAACGAAATGATATCGTTTTTTCGTTGGTTACGCATGCCTGTTGTATACAAACAATATTACCTTTCTTCATTTGCTATCTCTATTCTATTTTCTACCCTTACTACAAAGGCACCAACAATGTGCAGAGTTTGTGTGAAAATGTTGCATACTTTTAGGCGCTAAAGGGTTCGGAGAATATTTTTACTTGTGCTTAAATTGCAGTGATATTTCTTTTTTATTACCGTATATATATGTACGTTACAGAATAAACATTGCTACGATACATAGCATGACGTAAATGGTGGCTTTTGACTGCTGCGGTCATATATGCGGCCGAATACATATGTACTTACTGTTTAACCAATAGGATGCAAGTTTAATCCCAGTAAATATTTACAATGAACGATATAGCCACACAAAAAGGTGAGTATAGAACACTCACATATACATATTTCTAAATAAGATAAACATTTTTTTTTTTAATGTTTCAAGATGCGTAAATTTTTCCAAATGAAATCAAGATTGCATTGCAATTTTTACTTATGCTTTTTTACTTTTAGTAACTATCAAATGCTTTTAATTTAGTTTAAGTATATTTTCGCATTAAATGCCCTTACATATTCACTTAATTCGTAACATTTGCCCCTCCTTTTGCAACATGTTGCAAACTAATGTACTCATGTAATTTCCCCTCATACTGTTTCTGTATTTTTTGTTTTGTTTGTTGTTTACTGCCAGCCCATTTGTTAAAGACCGCCTTTTCCGAGGTTCCAAGTCACCTATTACGTTCGTTTACGAGGTTCGCTTCGTCCTTGAAGTTCGAACCAATTGTACTTCGGTACTTTGTTGCTACTCAAAGCTTACAGCATTTTATTATGAATTGAAACTATGAAGGAAGATAGGTAAGAATTCGCACTTGGATTTCTTAAATCCCAAAAGTACGAAAATTATTCAGCAGTTAATTCGTAAATTAGCTCAAGTTTCCAAAAAACGTACTAGAACACTGCTAGAAACACTGTGCAACCGCATTTTTTTGAGACGAAATAACCCAATTCTGTTTGAAAGACTGCGAAATTTTTATGATATTGTATGCTATGATTATTGAAATTTAGCAGTATTTTGCCGAGTCGTTTGGAAATGGTTTGGAAAAACTTTTAAAATAAATACTAAATGAAGATAAGTATGTAGGTTGCATGTAGAAATTAAGCCTTGAAGTATGCAACAACACTTATTAACATAATGGAGTTTATCGTTTAAACGGTTATGGCCGATCCAACAAGGTGAGCCACCGCTTCTTCTCTGGGTTAATGGCGGCAATTAGCCACATCAAAGTAATCTAAATCGTTTTCTAGCTCGTCCTTCCAGGTGAGTGGGAGCACCCTCTTCCTCTGCTTCCATAGGCAGGCTCCGTAAAAAGTTACTTTCTTAGCCAAAGCGCCATCTTTCCTTCATACAACGTGAGCCTAGCCAGCGTAGCCGCTGAGTTTTAATTAAATGTGTTTAACATGTTAATATATGCGTAAAGATCGTACATCTCAGCGCTAAATTTTCCGTACTCGCCGTCCATTAATCTGATGTTTCATAGTTCATCCTTCTACACAACAAAGCAGGAGGGTACAATAAGTGACTTGTAGAGCATGGGTTTTCGTTTACCAAGATAGGTCTTTACTTTTAAATGCTAACCTATGACAAACTAGCATTTATTGGCAAGCGTGAGTCTTCGCTGGATTTCAGAGCTGTTGTTGTTGTTCCCAAATAAGCGAAGTCTTTTACTATTTCGAAGTTATGGCTGCCATCCTTTGGTCTCATTCACCATCAAACCCATCTTTTCCGCTTCTCTTTCAGTTTGGAGTTTGCAGAACTTAAGGCGCGGGTGTTCAGGCCGATAAGGTCAAGGTCATCCGCTTGCAGTAATTGCACGCTAGTATAATTTTCTCCAGCATCAATAAGGAAATCACCCTGTCTGGATCCTCGTTTAGTCTCAAACGGCTTTTGGGAATCCTTCCCAATTCTGACTGAGCTGATGGTGTTGTTCGCCGCTGTATTTCCATAGCTCTGCAGGCAATCTACTCGTGCCCGCGGCCTTGTGTTTTATCATCTGTTGTATTACTATTCTGACACCGCACCTAAACCCGCATTTATTGGTGAAATTTGCGGGCATTATTCCTCGCACTCGCACCTTTTTGATTCTGCTGTTTTCTACCTGTAAAGGCAACATCACTTCTCTTTTCAACTCACGTTAGCATTCACACACTCTTCTTGTTACACTCGCCTTTAATGTAGCCCTGTAGGTTCCAAGCCCAGCGCATAACCCGCGGTTAGGTTAGGTTCAACTGGCCAATCTATGAGGACCTCAGATAGATTGAATTGGTCCTTAGTGTTACCAGAAGTTTGTTGTAAGACCTACGCATAATCTTCGGCGGCCCTGCGCTTGAGCTCACGCCTTTCCGCTTGGTCGATCAAGTGCACCTC
This sequence comes from Eurosta solidaginis, assembly GCA_029619165.1. NCBI lineage: Eukaryota > Metazoa > Arthropoda > Insecta > Diptera > Tephritidae > Eurosta > Eurosta solidaginis. The sequence goes on along the minus strand of JARSSU010017213.1, from coordinate 50,752 downwards.
TCGCCTTCTCTTAATCTCGCCAGTCTAATTGCGACGTCTACGGAGCAAGCTTCAAAGGATGCGCCCTTTTTAGCTAGTTCATCCGCTTTTTGATTCCCATCTATTCCCTTTGAGCACACTTGCGTCAACCATCCACCACTATGTGGTCTTAAGATCTCCCTCGAAGCGCAGATAGGGAATCAGGAAGTCTGTTCGTCTTATGATTCATGACGCTATACTACTGTGGCCGTCCCTGCAAAATCGTTGGACCATGTGGTCCACTGGAGTACATACCATTCTACTCCACTGTAATGCAGCGATGGCCCATGTTTCTACACGAAACATGTGTAAGCCGATCATTGCTCGTTTTTAACGATTGTAATCACTACACGATGTTTATTGGACTGTGGGTACTCCATGGATTACTCTGATGTAATGCGGAGCTGGAGTATATGGTCCGCTCCTAGGACATCGCAATGTTAATTGGACCATATTTGTTGTATGAATTGTGGTTAATTTTGGGAGCACATCGCTTGGTCCATAGCGAGTACTCCATACATGCATGCATGGACTACTCGCGATTTTTGCAGGGGTATGTTCGGGCGGTCAAGCTCAACCGAGGCACAAAGCCTGGTTGCAGTTGTTAACGCTATGTTCTTGCTAACAGGTCTACAGTGGAATGTGCAGAATGGCATACAGCGCAGCCGTCGGGGTTGTTTTTAGGGCTCCCGTAATGTTAGCATTGATAGTCTGCATACTCGAAATTTTTTGAGGTAGGTTTTTTTTGTGTGGCTTTTCCACAGAACTCCCGCTCGCGGGGATGAAGATATTATTGCACGTGAAAAAAAAACTTTTAGTAACTGATTTGAATAAAAATTTACTTCGTCGTTCTTTCGTAACAGCCAATTTTCAAGAAGGGGATACACCGATATGTCCGCGCTTTCATTTCACATTAAGTTTTAAAGCACTCTTAGCAAAATTCACTAATTAATTTGGTATTTAACTGTTTAAAACAATTTCGGCTAACAAATTTATCGTGCCAGTCATTTCTTCGTTTCACTTTATATTGAGCAAATGGAAAGCAGCAATGGGAACGAAATCTCCTTCCACTCGGTCGTTTACTTATGGCGCACAGCAGCAAAAGCTGTAGCAATATTTCTCAGTCACTAATTTAGACCTCAGCGCAACATCAATGCATCCATACTGAAATTCGTCTATTCCTTTTACTTTCACGATCGCCTAACTCATTACAATCACTTGAGCCTGCATCATTATCCGCATCAAGCCTCATTATTTACTTGAAATTTCGCACAATTGATTCGATGCAACTCAACGGAATAATCAGTCGTCCATCGAGCGTGAGTGGCCACCAAAAACTGCTTTATTTGCTAGCCAACCTTCCAGCTGAGTTAAGACAAATTACAAGGAGGCACAGTAATAATAATGAGATTGTAAAATTGAATAATCAAAGTAGCGCCATGCTGCAATGCCAGTGTAAATACTTCAATTGTTTTTAAGTAAAGTTGGTTGTTTGCTTACTTTAATCGCATTATACAATGGTTCTTGGAGGGGCATTAAAATTTTAAATATATTAAATAAGTACTTAGTTGCCTGTGAGTAGATATTCAGCAGAGGTGAGCACCTTATAATCCCGACATTCATAACCCCGACAATACACAAGTGCCCACAGTTATCAGAATCCCGAAAAGACACAATCCAGACTTAACCAAATCCCAACACATTGACATACCACATAACGAAATCTTGACATAACAAAGTCCCGACACAACGAATCCCGATATAACGAATCTTGACAACACACAATGAAGACAATTTAATAATAACTTTGAACGCAAAAGGTGCTCTGTGCGGAAATACTTTGAATCGCGTAGCCGATGTTAGATCGGCTAAAGGTTATTTTTTTCTGGAAGGCGGCCGAAGGCGCCCACCCAGAAATTAGTTCTGCGCAAAAATGGTGTGCATGGCGCAGCTGTGTAGAGGTTAGCAGAGATGTCTAAGTAATATAACAGTATGGAAGATGTGTATCTTATATTACATCATGTGTGATGTACGCAATCTACAGGTTTTCGGGATTTTTGCGGGTGCTATGTGGGGATTTGGTCGTGTCGCGCATTAGGTAGTTTCGGATTGGTCATGTCTGCGATTAGGTCGTGTCGGATAATGTATTCGGGATTCAGTTGTGTCGGATCTTGTAATTGAATTATGTTATACACCATTCAGCACTACCATACTAAGGATAGGAATAGCGTAGGAGCTAAAATGCTTCGCTTAGTCGTGATAAGTGGAAAAGAAAGTCAAGTGGAATCTGTACAGCTCAGCATGAAAACATTTTGCGCGTCTTATAACTAAAGAGTTGTTTATTTGCGGCTACCATGGTACAGTTAGAGTGCTGGCCTAAATGACCGATGGTACACGTCTCAAGCGTATGGGCAACTAAAATCCAAACGGCTTTAAAGTGTCGTAAAAATCTTCTCAGAGAAAGTTTTAGAGAAGGAACGTGAACTAATAGCGTGGTCAAAAGGATACTGTCAACGTAACTAGTACGCGCTCCGCGCTCGTTTTTTTACTGACGATAAGATTCACGTGAGGAGGCACGAACCTCCCGCTAAAGAGACTCAAAATATTGTGTAGCGGAACTCTTTGAAGGAGGTACAAACGCAATTTATGGCTCACCAAGCCAATTGTTAACCTCACCTACGCGCGGAAAATTCCTGTCTGTTAGCAGACGAGGCCCAGGCGACCCCAAGCAACTCACGTAACGGGCGGTGAGATGTGGGATAGCCTGAATGTGATCATATTTAATGGGTTCCGAGATGGACGGGCTTGCACTTAATGGTGCTTGGTACCGGAACGTACCAAAGGACCATCAACATCGATAAACACTGTCAAACCTTCGGGAGTGTCTTTATGGCTACAAACAACAACAACCTTTCGCTAGACCTCACCAGTTCCACACGTGAATGTTAGCTGATAAGTGTTTAAGTGAGAAAGTAGGAGTTTTATACAGTTGAGTATTGTAAGCCAGTGCGTGGGTTTAAGGAGGATATAGTGATAGCGTGCCAAAGGGATATTGGCATTCGTTGGGACACTTCCTCCCACGCCGTTATGACACACTAGCATTGTAGATCTCCAGGCGTCGTCTTGCTGAGACAGTTGTGGGTATTTCATGCGTCCCGAGATGGACGGGCTTGTGCCTTAATGGTGCTTGGTACCGGAACGTACAAGATCTATACCGGGAAAGGACCATCAACATCGATAACACTTGTCGAAACTTTCGGGGAGTGTCTTTATGGCTAAAACACAACAACCTTTCGCTAGACTCCCACCGGTTCCACACCTGAATGGTAGTTGATAAGTGGGAATAGCTGAGTACTGTAAGCCGATGCGTGGGTTTAAGGGGGATATAGCGATAGCGTCCCAAATGGATATTGGCCTTCGTTGGACACTTCCCGCCCACGTCGTCATTACACACCAGCATTGTAGATCTTCGAGCGTCGGCTTGCTGAGACGGTTGTGGGTGCAGGGGGATGCACCGCACAAAGCATCCTTGCTCCTTCTATACGCAAACCTTCGGCCTATTATGGGTCAATGCCGATCCAGGGGAGGGATCAGCGAGCTAAAGCATCCGATCCACCTTTATATAGCGATTTACAACCCTTGAACCCCTGTCCTTACAATTAACAACACAAACCTTCATTTTTGCATTATTAAAACTACAGTTAAAAAATTACAATTATAAAAATAAGTATATCAAAAACACATTTTCATATCTCTTACTTAAAATTCAATTCAAACTTTATCCTTCTATAGCATTATGTACTCCACATAGGAAAAAAATAAATAAAAAAATGTTAAATGAGATAAATGTGCAGAAGCGCGATTGTGTAATGCAATTTGCACGAAACTCAAACACGAAAAAGTTGAAAACCAACTAAAATGAGCTGCAACAAAGTGGGATTGAGTGTTGACGCAGAGGATGACACGGTTCAGTCACGTTTCATGTTAATACGCCGCTGAAGAGAGACCAAATGGTGTGAGCTGAGTCGATGAAAAGAAAGTGGTGGGGTGGCTACTTACTGATGCAATACTGTAACAACAACAACAAATACACACAAGCATCGCTTGAAAACGATCAACGGAAAGTCTTAACGAAATAAATACGCAATAATTTTCAATGTTTACAAGAAGATGAAAGTACTTGTTGGCAGTGTGAAGAAAGCAGCATTTACCAACAACAACTTAACAAATACGCGGCCAATGGGCTCCGTTACGGCTTGGCAAATGTCATTGTAGTCCCACTTCAACTTTGCACTTTGAGCAATTAAATATGTCATTGTTATAGTGGCGCGTTGCGACACTACAACAACAACTGCAATGACACTGCTTAAATAGTAAAACAAATACAGCAAGAAAGAAATGAAATTATTACAAATAGAAACTAGAAATTCGAGGTGGTCGTTGGTTGCAATGCTGCATAAGACAACTTTTTTGGTAAAGATGTTGGTAAAACTTTTTGCAGGATTTAAAATTTCGAAAAGATAGATTTGTTAGTTTAAGCTCATGTCTTTAGAAATATTTCGTTGTTTGTTTGTTGTAGCGATATTTCGTGATACATCATTGTACTTTGTTTTTACTATACTATTCTGCAGAAATTTTAATTCCTTAAGTAGCTCTAGCACTTATTCCCACATGGGTATATATGTGCATACATGTGACTCATTAGGTTTTATGTATGTATGCGTGTATTCCCGTATATGTTTGTTTTTAACTACAAATATTCATCAGAAACTTATTCATCGTGTTGTCTCGTCATAAAAATGTCCAAAACATCAAACTCTTCGTCTGTTTGTCTAAACTTTCAAAATCACTTTCCTGCTTTTGTGTTAGTGGGACTACTCATATATATTTTGGAATAGCTTAGACAATTCACAACGTCATATGTGTAGATGGATATTTACAAGGACGTACCATAGGATTCTTATGCAAAGAGTTAGAGTAATAATTGGTATGGCCTAAAATCGCACTTGGTTAGCAGAAATGACTGCCTCCTCTTCCTCGCCTTCTTATTCTCCTTCTTCTCAAATTTCTTCTCCTACTTCATCTCCTTTTTTCTTTGCCTCTCTTCGTTTCCTTTTCCTCTTCCTTCCCTTTCTCCTTCTCCTTCTCCTACTTTTTCTCATACTCTTTTTGCTTTTCCATCTGCTCACCTTACCTTCTCCTACTCCTTCTCCGTCTTTCTCTCCTCTTGCTTATATCTTCCCTTCTCCTCCTTCTTACTCTAATTTCCATTCTCCTACTCCATCTATTTCTCCATCTCCTTTCACTACTCCTACTCTTTCTCTTTCGTCTCGCCCATCTCCTTCTCTAAATCCATATCTTTCTGCTTTTCCCTTTTCTTCTCCACCTAGGCTTAGAAACGATTTCCTCAGCTTATGTTTAAAGCTTTTGGAGCGCAAGCTGCTTTTGAGGGATCCGCACTATCATTTGAAGTCAGTCACCGAGCCTATGTTGGTTTGTGCTTCATATTCGTCCCTGCGCCCGTTGGAAATAATTTAAAAAAATCGTTTGGGGCTAGGTCCAGAAGGTTCTAATACCGGATTCTTAAGAGCCAAGGGACTGCTCTCTTTCGCAACACTCCTCACACAAACTTCGGGGAATGTTTTTGCACTATAACAACAAAAAACACAACTGCCTCTTCGCCTACGAAAGCAGCTATGATTTAAAAGCCTGCCGAATATGATCCCATCACATCAATACGTGAATGTGTCAGTTGCGGAGTCGTTGGCGTTATAATATCCAACCAATGTGAGCCTCTCCCAGGTTTATTTAGGTGTTTCCTACGAGATCGCCATCTCGTACAGAAAACTCAGAGATGGTGGAGACGGTGTCCTCCAGTCCACTCGATGCGCCTTCAGATTTTTAGTATCCTTAATCTCTGTTTTTGGGTGTAGTGGGTTCGCGCAATGGCATAGATACCCGACCATTGGTTTTCCCTTCTTCACGATGTGCTCCTTATCCGGCCATACCTATCCTCTTACGTTTCCGGTCCGAGTGTTACCCAAAATGGTATTCGAAGTTGATGCTTAAGCATCGGCAATCATTTTCTCCGCCACCAATATACCCACCGGGGCGATGGCTTCCTTGTATAGCGTATCAAAACGCTGGAACTAATTGTATCTGTCTCTGCCGTCATCGCAGATAATAGCTGAAGGGCTCGAATATTTTTTCAGGATATCATCTTAGACCCTGGCACTGATTTCCGCAATGTCTGGACCTATAATACCGTCCAAAAGTTAACCGCATTTCTAGTTCTAAGAAGGTTAGATTTTCTTTAGCCATCTCATGAAAGCTTCTGGACGGTTTGGATACAGAAGGAATTTATGCTTATGGCTAACGACGAGAATCCCTTTTTGTCCGTGGTGGAGAGCCTTTAGTTCCTTTGTAGCTTTCTTGAGCCTTGCCTTAGTTTCGTCAGCAGATTTGAGTTAACCGCACTTATTAGCCTCGCTACTGTACCAATCAGCATATATGCACACATTTCGTATCTCAAGCGCATTGTTTGAGCTACATTTCACTTAAATCCTTTTGATTAGTTTTTGGTTGGTTTGCTTAGATTCTTGCTGTGCTACTTGGATTAGTGTTTGAGCCGTTTGTTGTCTTCTTATTTGTGTGTATTTTTCCTAATAGAATGCTGAATTCTTTTACGTTGATTATTATGGACATTTGTCGGCTAATTTGGCTTATGCTATTGTTGTTGTCATTACGGATGCTGTTATGTGCGCTACTATAAATTTACTAAAGAACAATTCTAAAGCAAGAAGCGTCACTTTCAGAGATTTCGTATGTACTGGGCATATGTGCATATATAAAACCTTAGAAATTCATTGTCATTTGGTAGTGGATCAAATTTTGTACAGAGAACTAAGAGATATTCCATTTTTATTTTCCTGAAAGTCGTTAGTTCTGAAGTGATTTTTATATTCAGACTAGTTCTGAATACCGAATCGATTTGAAATGTAAATTTGTTGAAATCGATTTCAAATCGTTTTTGATTCATTTGCGCTCAATTTGCAGTCGAGAGATCGGTGGTTCGAACCATCCTTTGGTGTATACCGAAGACTACGAAGTAGAGAATAAGAAGTAAGATTTTCCAGCCCCTTGAGAGCCCAGGTCGATATTTTATTGATTGGAAGAGCCAGCACTTGAAATGAGCCTTCGATTGGTTAAAATGGGGTTAAGTTGAAGACATGCAGCAATACCGCGCCTTGGCCATAGGGAGTTATTACTGGCCTCAAACCGGAGTTTAGACGTTGTTACATAAATCTTCCTCATCATACGCTGATGGGAAGTGTGTGTTAAGTACTGTATTAGGGGACTGTTTCACCATTGACCGTCCTGCTTTTTTATCAGCCCATGGACTGCATCTCTCTTAGGTAGGACCTTCCTCAGTGTCGCCGTTTCCGGGAGCATTCTATGTCCAAACAGAAATTTTTCTATGAAACCCTCTTCGACCTTTTGATTGGACGTTTATAGATCCTCAACAGATCTCTATATTCGTCCCAGTACTCTCCGCTTTCCGCATCTTTTTCCAGTTCAAAAATCTGTTTTACCTGCGCTCTCAAAAGACTCAACTCCTGGTTGAGGCCATGCTTCGTGCGCAGGGCACAAGCGCACGGTTGGAGATGGTGGATTGAGCACATATTTCCATAGGCCACGGTAACAATTCCAAGCGTGGTGAAGTCGGAGGATGCGCTGCCCAATCTGCTGCACTCTAAATCTCATATACCAACAGAGGTTTGGAGGTACTTCGTATCTCGGCCTACGTAAGAAGATTAGTACTACATCCTCCAAATAAACTAGCAAGCGTGTGAACCTCGGTAAAATTTCCAATGGCGTAGCCAATATTTATCTGCGCCTCTGGAAGAGAATTCCCTTAGCCAGAACCATAATACACTAGAATCGGTCGAGATTGAAAAGGACTTCGAAAGCCTTAAATTGAGGTGGAAGCAGGAGAGCATAGACGTAACTAGAAGCTGACTTCACCGGTGGTCAACAGTTCATCGCTGTTCGGGTTTCTACAAATAAGCTTTCATCACATTAAAATAGAGTCGAGCCGGTTTCTCCAACTTTTGAGAAGACATGGCTTTATTCTAGTAGGTGGATTTCTGGTTTGAGCTAGTGCATTGATTTACTAATCGAAATAAGAATGGAAGTTAATAGCGAACTACGGCAGCGAATCGGCTATGCTCATCTGTGCTGTCTATTCACCGTACTGAGTGTCTGGTGGCGGTGATCAACAGGAATGAAGGAGCAGGCACTTGTCCTGGATTCCTGCTATTTGACTCATAACGCGGAGACCCCAAATGAGGAGTCCAGGGGTCTGGCAGAAATAGTAGGGCGCAAGGGACGGCCGGTCATAGGTACGGATGCCTATGCACATCACAGTGGAAACAAGGCGGTGCAATAGATATACGTAAAAAAAAGTAATACCTCCTTTCCTACCAACTTTCCAATCCAAGTAATGTGCACTCCACTTTTATATTTTTACTTCTCATAAATATTTTAGCAATTCTATGTGAAAATTTAGCAAGAGTATGTCTTTATATAAGGAGAAATTTTTCGCTGATTTTTGTCCATTTATATAAAGGAAGTGCTTAAGATTTTTTATTTTATTTTTATTTTCTCCTTTTCTTACATTTTCATCGGTATCTTAACCTATCTGCTAAGTTTTACGCTTGTAGCTCAATGAGAACTTATATAAAAATCAATCCCAAAATTCCCTCCGTTCCGCTTGATTTTTCTAAATATCTAAGTCCGTGCGCCCCCTAGCCACACTTTTTATATTGTGTCATCGGCTGTCATCGACCTCTGAATTAAGTTTGAAATTTCGAGAAGTTACTTAAAAGCTGGTTGGAAAATTTTCAAATTCTTATCTAATTATTTCGATCGTGCGCCACCTAACGGATTTTTTTCCTTTTGTTGCATTGTCACGGTGTTCTAACCTATGTGTAAAGTTTCACGTTTGTAGCTCAATGAGAAGTTACTGAAAAATCGATTGCAAGATTTGTATGAAAAGCGGACAAACATTCAACCGACCTAATATAAAGGAAGTAAAAAGGTTTATATAAAGTTTTTTAAAATGACATGTTCATACAAATTTCAAAGTTATAAGAGCTTTATAAACCAATTTTATTTTATACGAATTAGGGGCAAACGGAATATATTGTGACGAATATTAGCAACACTAAGGCATACTATCATCTCTAAGCCGATACTAATCAGTGACTTGTATGTACATCAAAAACATCAATCATTATGTCTACCCATAAGTACAAGCAGCGGAGAGAAGCGCACAAACACATTCATATATCTGAGATACTCCCAAAATTAGGCAATCATTTGTGCAAGTATCACTCACATATACACGCGCATATGAGCAACGTGCATCTGTAGCTATAGCTGGTAAATTTTATAGCTGGTAAACAAATAGGAAATTCTGGAAACGCCTAGAAATATGCAAACGAGGAAATCAAAGAGTATAAAAGAGCGCCAGCGAAATGAGTTTGATTTAACCACGCTATCTGTTGAGAAGTAGAAGTGTTATTTTGAAAGTACTCTAATAAAGACCATTTTGCATTATCGAATATTGGAGTTATTTATTCAACAGCTTAGTGATCCGAACGTTAGCAGAAGGTTGCAAATAAGAGGAATTGCAGTAAATTGGTCCCGTGCCTGAGCTTCGAAAGAGTTCTGGGGGCCACAATTGCACCGGAGGGTTGGCACCAGAGTGCCGAAATGACAGAACATACAATTTACAGTGTATACAGATGGCTCCAAGTTAAGGGAATGTTTCGGGTCTGCTTTTTATTTTGTCGATACAAAAATAAGTATGTAGATTCTACAGGCTACCAGATTACTGCAGCGTCTTTCAGGTACAAATTGTAGCCGTGAAGAAAGCAGCAGAAATTCTGGAGGAAGCGTGCTTAAGGTGAAGTCGCGTCAATGTATATATTGATAGTCAGGCGGCGATTAAGGCAATAATCGCACACAGTACTTCAAAGATGTCGATCAAAGAAGCATTGGAAAAACTTCGCTCAGGCCATACCATACATATTTTGTGGGTTCCAGGTCATAAAGGGATAGTAGGTAACGAAAACGCCAATGTGATGACAAAGGAGGGTGCAACACTCGCCGAAACAACAATAGACGTCCCAATCCGTTTGGGAGAAATCAAAAGTAGACAGGAGTTGATCCATATGATCCATCAAGCACTAAAGGCGTGGACAAAAACGCGGGATTGCAAAATTTCAAAGAACATGTGCAAAGCCTACGATAATAGAGTCACAAACTGGCTCATATCTCTGAAGAGAGAAAGCTTAAGGTTCACGATGAGCATACTAACTGGGCACTGCCTTCTGGTGTCACATGCTTATAAGTTAGGCCTCGTAAGTAACAGCAGGTGTGGAAAGTGTAAGCTGCAGGAAAAAACTGTTGAGCACGTTCTGTGTTCGTTTGCTGCGCTCGCCGGGTCAAGGTTCCAGCTATTAGGGGTAGCAGAGTTGCCAAATCTCGAGCAGCAATTAAGCTAGGTCCTAGAAAACTTCTAGTATTTTCCAAGAGGACGGAATTATTCTATAACATAAGTCTTGGCACCTGATTGGGGTTTATCCGTTTGGTCGTCAAACAAATTCTGGTAACACTATGCACACATTCAGTCTGTGTGAGGTCTTTATTGACCGGCCAGTTTAACCTAACCTAAGGGAATTAAAATTTAAGCAAAACTGATACAACATTAAACTAACAAAATTGAGTGTTTCAAATAAGGAGCTATGTATATTCGAAAGATCAAGGCTATAAAACCTTTCACATCAAATAAGTATGCTTCATGAAGCAAACCACGGAATATATGTTGGTCAACTTGCAAAATTCAAAAAAATATGCATGCAAATGTACAAAACACACAAATACACACACTAACATATACGGATTGCACTAATGCAGTCAAGCAATTTAAAGAAGATGAATTTATAAAGAAAATAAATGCAAATACAGTGTTGACTGCAATAAAACAAAAAAAAGAAAAATTCACAAAGTAAAGCGCGATAGAATTGGTGCGCATAAGCATTTGCCATAAGAAGCTTTGCTCTTTGTATTTAGCCATCTTTAAAAACACACAAAAAAAGCGCGTATTCATACACATACACACTTCTTCAGCTTTCTTGTGTTTCTGTTGTGAAACATCTATAGGCGCAAATAAAATCGATGTCTGGCGTGACGTCACGCTATATGATGGTATAGCACTTTCCAGGCTGTAGTTCCAACCAAATGGAACCGAGGGAGTATACAGGGGTAATACCCTCCCTCCGGTTAATAAATGAACTTATAACGGAAAAAAGATAGAATGGGCTATCAACAGTTTTTGGTCATACAAATCCCCAGGACCGGATGGCATTTTCCCAGCGATGCTACAAAAAACTAGCTGTCTGGTGATTCCCTGGATGGAACGCATCTTTAAATCCTGCATTCGACTTAATCATGTGCCCCTAAATTGGAGAGGGACCAGGGTGGTCTTCATCCCAAAGGCCAATAAGAGAGAACATGAAAAGCCTAAGGACTTCAGACCCATCAGTCTTTCGTCGTTTGTTCTAAAAAACGTTTGAAAGGCTACTGGACGTCCACATTCGCGGTAGGTTGGATACCTCGGGGCTGTCAACAGCCCAACACGCCCTATCTCAGTGGCCGCTCAACAGACACCGCTCTACATGAAGTGGTCCACAAGGTAGAGTCATCCTTCGAAAACAAACAATTTACCCTGACTGCATTCTGGACATAGACGGAGCTTTCAATAATGTCCGGCAGGAAGCAATAGAAGGCGCCCTTCATGTACTCGAAATAGAGTACCCTATCGTAAACTGGATAGGGACGACTCTGCGGTCCAGAATGAAAAGCGCTAAACTGGGGGCTAATGAGGTCACGGCATACTCAACAACACGTAGTAATACTGGTATCTGGTCTGTGTCCCAATGTGATTAGTGGGATCATGCAGGGATCACTGAGGAAGCTGAGCAGTTGGGCGGAGACCGCCGGACTAAGCGTTAACCCCTCAAAGACGGAACTAGTGCTCTTCACACCACTAGGACGAAAATCCCAAGTTTTAACCTTCCCACTCTTGATGGCCAGAAGTTAAGTCTTTCTGATAGGGCCAAATATCTAGGAGTCTTTTTAAACCAAAGCTGAACTGGAGGCCTAACACAGAGCACATAGCCAAACGAGCCTACGGGGCTATGTATGCCTGCAAAGGAATGGTAGGTAAAAAGTGGGGTCTGAGGCCAGACCTCATGGCCTGGATGTATAAGGCAGTTATTCGATCAATTCTGACATACGTATTGTGGAAGGTGGTAGAGGTGAAATGCATAACTAACATGCTAGGGAAAGTTCAACGATCTGCCTGCGGAGCGATCACGGGGGCAATTAGGTCGTGTCCCTCGGAAGCTTTAAACGTGATTTGCAATGTTCCACCGTAGATCTATTTATCAAGGAAACGGCATCTCAAGGGGCCCTAAGCTTCGGGAGTTGGGCTTTTTGAGGGAGCGTACATACGGGCACGGCCGTATCCTGCTCAATATTAACGACTCCCGAATCTTGGCAAAAACGGACTACATATGTCCAAAGGAAAGTCTTGACACAAACTACACAATTCTCTTCCCCAAAAGGAAAGTTTGGAAAGATGGGGGATCACTCAGAGATTCGACATCTCGGTTTTCACGGACGGGTCCAAAATGGCTTGCGGAGTGGGAGCGGGAGTATTGCGACTGTCCCGCCCACGTCCTTATGTATGCGGCTTCCCGACTCAGCAAGTGTGTTTCAAGCTGAGATTTTCGCTATCCGAGAGGCGCGCAAAGCTTTAATGGATATCAAAGGTAACGGTAACAAGGTAGCCATTTTCTGCGATAGCCAGGCGGCTCTTGTGGCACTCGGGTCAGAGACGATATCATCAGACCTGGTAGGCAGTGTAGGGAGAGCGCCATGATTCTGGCGAGCCGGCAGATCGTTACCTGATATGGGTGCGGGGCATCGAAACATACAGGGTAACGAGATGGCGGATGAGCTGGCACGACGTGGAGCGGCTCTTGATGTCTCAGGAGCGAAGGAGGTGCTTGCACCCCTGAGACTCATTAAGGGTCGCATCTCCCAGCACTGGTTGGGGAGGCCAACAATAGGTGGAATCGGCTGCGGACCTGTAGAGTTTCCAAGAGCATGTGGCCACTATATAACGAAAAACGATCGGGAGCTGTCCTTAATATGAACAGAAGGGATATATCCAGAGTAGTTGCGGTGCTCACGGGGCATTGGACAATGGGGTACATGCGGCACGGATGGGACTGGAACACAATACCTCCTGTCGCAGCTGCAAGCGTCCGGAGGCGGAGGAAACGGTTGAGCATCTGCTGTGCGAATGCCCAGCACACTGTCGAAGCAGAATAAAGTTTCTTGGAAAGCCCTTTTTCGAAAGCCTCCCAGAACTCAAGGTTGTTAGGCGGGAGAGCTTCTCAATTTCATAAACTCCACGGATGGATATAGCGGGGACGGTTTTCCCTGAGGCACGTGAAAATGTTCATTAGTATTCTTACAACACCCTTTCATTGGTTAACTCACGAGTTTGTGGTATCAAAACGGCGCATGAGCGCTAATTGGAGTCAATTGGGACTCGCCACTCCAACCAACCAACCATGATGGTATATGTATATATAGTGCAGTGCGTACGGTGTGGCGACGGGTCACCATGCACAATCGACTATGTGATTCTCTTCCAACTCGATACTGCGTTAAGTCAGGGTTCTTTCGGGATCATTTGAGTGTCATTTGGGGATCACTTCGGGATTATTTGTAGGTTATTTCGGGATGATGTTTGGGGACCCCCTGGATCCTCCCGGTGTCATTTGGGAACTTTCGGGATGATTGGGGGGGACTGACTTGTGGTCCTCCCGAAGGTAATTTTGGAATGATTTTGGGGACTCTCTCGAGGTCCTTCCGATGCCATTTCGGAATGATTTTGGGAACTCTTCGGACTCCTCCCGGGGTCATTGGAGGTCATTTCTGTATGGTTTGGATTATCAGGCTCTTCCTGGGGTCATTTGAGGAGTAATTTCTGAATGACTTCGGGGACTCCATAGGGGTCCTGCCGGAGTAGTTCGGGATGATTCGGAGTAGTTTCGGGATGATTTCGGGTCATTTCAGGCTGATTTATTCGGGGTGATTTTGAGGTCTCCTTCGGGGTCTTCACGGACTCATTCCAAGATAAGTTTGACGACTTTCTCGGGATCCTCCCGGGGTCATTTTTTTGTTGTATATTCAAAGATCCTTCATAGCCTCAAAAAAATATAAGGCTAGTGAGTGTATGAGTTGTGTGTTTGTGTATGACAAAGCTTACGCTAATGTGATATATATGTGCTTGTACTTTTGCTGCCGCTGTCGTCGGAAATAATGTTTAATTTCTTATTAAAAAGCAGCAAAAGCAGTGCTATTAACATCCATCTACGTATAGAGCATTGGCTTACTCAAACCATTGCAGCGAGCCGGTAATTGTAAAGTATGCAATTATAATTTTAATCATTTTTTCTTTGAGTTTCTGATGAAGTTTCATATACGAAAATGAATTTCTTGTGTGCATGGCAATTTTTTCGCTGAACTCAAAACACTTTTAAACTTGAATGTATTAACATCAGTTGAGAATTCGATAAATGCCATACAAATTCAAAGTGGTTTCGGAGTGTTTTCGTTTTTTGCAAGTCATGCATTGTAGGAGATTAAGGCAGTGCAATGGCCAATGCATTTGATAGCGCATATAAGAACATATTTATACACAAATTCGCATAGGGTGGTCCTTATTAATCAAAATAATAACAATAAATGCAAGGCGCGCTAACCTCCGTAGAAATTTTAGGCTGAGCTTCTCTTGCAATTTACCTACATGTTTATCGCCAACTCTGAACGGCATGCATTTTAACTGAGAACCTTGTTTGACAGAAATGCACTCGGAGTGCCAATCACTGCCGAGGCAGAAACACCGCTTAGAAAAACAACTTGTTTCTAAATGTTTGATGTTGCTTTGCCCTGGAATTTGAACCCAGGATCTGCGGTGTGTTAGGCGGAACGCACTACCGTCACACCACAGCTGCAATTTTTTCAGGTTTTCTCTTCTGGCGGTAAAACTAATGTCAAAAATATCACATATAAATTTTGTATTCGATTGGAGACGGTTAAAGGGTGTCGCTTAGGTATTAAAGGTAAGATTGCTCTATGGATAAGTGGTAATACCATAGTTGGCGCTATTGAATATTATAGGATCCGAGTTTACATTACCTTATGAAATCTGAACTTGTGCCAATGTGCGACACTCTTAACCCTTTATATCGGAACCATAGTATCATCGATTTCGGTATCAGAAATAATAAAATCATAAAAAAATTCCATGATATGTACTAACTTTTGAATTTTTTAATCTTAACTTTGATCCCTGTGCGACACCCCTTTACCGTTTCCGATTGGGACCAAAATGTATATATGATATTTTTGACCTAGGATTACCATCAGAGGGGAAGAGACTGAAAAAATCCAAAGAATTTTTATCTGATTTATAAGGAACGCTCTAATGTACATCCATATGCTGTGAATGAAAGCGTGCAGCTTAAAATGTATTAGATCAAGTGGCACGATGAAGCAGGATTTGGAGCTTAAATTCTTTGAAGATTACTTAAATGAAGATGTGGCTGATTTCGGTTATTCTAAGTCATCACTTTAGCGTTTGTGTAGAACTTAAATTTAACTTGAAGTGCAATTATGTTATAACTTCGCTTGTTTAGATCCTTGCATATTTTTCCTTTGTGTTAATAGTATTGTATATACACTGCTATCGGAGAACTCCCAAACCAATATTGATCCTTTATTGAAAGGTGTCAGCATCGAAAAGGGTTTTATTGGATTATGTAAACATCTCACTAAGTTTAGAGCACTGGCTTATTTGGACCCAAAAACTAGCGAAGACGAGCAAAAATCATGCAAACTTTTTTACATTGGAAATTTTCGAAAGACTTAGATTGTAGTAAAAAAAATTTAAGCTTTGCATAGCCGTAAATCAAAAGCCTTTAAAGACATCATGTTGAAAATTGGCAGGCACGTTGTGCAATTTATTTATTTACTATTTTTACTATATACCATAAGTATTTGACTTCAGTATTGGATATGGTAGAGTGAATGCATGAACGAGTCTCCACACAGTACTATTAAAACCATATACCGGCGGAAAAATTTACGAATTCTATGAAATTGGTAAGACCTTTATTTTGGCTGTGTCGATGAAAAATGGTTGTAAACTGTGTCCACTTTTTGTAGCCCAGCCAATCACTGTCTGTGCTTGCTCTACGTCATATGACACGATTATTGCTCGAGCAGAGAGATACTCTCACCAATTTAGTAAATGCATAATGGTTATCTCACATATATTCACAAAAGCGATATAAGATTATAACCACGCACCTATTTTCGCTATCCACTTTCACAAATATGGGCAAATGGAAAGACTGTATCAACAAATGCTGGTAAGTGATAAGATTGGAGAGTGATTTTCTCTAGAGCGCGATAAGAGAATAACCTATTTTTGAACAGTATGCGTGACACGCGCCACATTTAGGGGGTTTAACTTTGACTGACATATTGCAACTTAACAGAAGTGTGATTCGCTTTGCTATGCTACATCAACGCCCACACACGAAATAAAAATCATGAAAAATAAAAATACAAAATCTAAAACGTATTATTGGTCCGATACCTAATGTGGACGATAGGGCCAGACAGGCGCAGGGTGCCTTGTCGAATCTGCCGCTATCGGAAAGAGAGTGTGTGACCTCTCACCAGGAGTAGTACAGTGGCTTATGAGATGGTGGTCAAACCGATCTGCTCTATGGGGTGCTGGTCTGGGATGGAAAGCACTCGACGACGGCGAGTACCACCAAAATGTTAGTGTCAGTGCAACGGACGGCGCTGATCGGTATCAGTGGCGCTCTCAGTATACAACACCTACCTTGGCACACTGAATGTCATGCATGAACATATATCCAGTAGATATTGCGTGGAAAGGCTAGCCGCGGTGCCCGGTGGTTGGTCAGAGCTTCGTGATATGGCTATGGGCTTCTCCTGACTCGTGACACTCTAGCCTTCTTACTATGTTCGGCTTTATCCTGGAATATTGTATGCCGTAATGCCCCCTATATAACCTTCATCCCAGCCATTCCCCCGCGAGAGAGTTGGGAAGAGGATTCATCGGGGCAGAGGACCGGTTACTTGTTCATGGTGGGTCAAGTTTGACGGAAAGGTTGTGGGGGGTCTTTTGTCACGAACTAAATGTAAGCAGCATTTAATTGGCTGATTACTGCCGTGTATTCAAGCCGAAGTTGCTGCGATTAAGGATGCGTGGATCAAATGATATCCAGTGTTACTACGGTTAGGGAATTCAACATCTACTCTGATAGCCAAGCGGCTATCAAGGCCTTGAGTTCAAAAACAGTGAAATTGAGGGTGGCTTGGGAGTGCTAAACTCGCTTTCGATTGCATAAAACTATTTGATTATCTGGGTCCCGGGCCATAGTGATATCCGGAGCAACCGTCAAGCGGATCTTTTAACCTGCATCGGTACGACTTAACTGGATGAAGATGGCTGTAGGGATCTCGGCATTCGCTGGCCACCTGTGTTGCTCCTCATAGCTGGGCCTCGAGTTAGCTCAGCAAATG
Source organism: Eurosta solidaginis (assembly GCA_029619165.1). Taxonomy (NCBI): domain Eukaryota; kingdom Metazoa; phylum Arthropoda; class Insecta; order Diptera; family Tephritidae; genus Eurosta; species Eurosta solidaginis. The sequence goes on along the minus strand of JARSSU010017213.1, from coordinate 32,965 downwards.
TTGGGCGGACACCACCTTTTGCAGGATAGCAAGATCTTTCTGGCGAAAGTGGATTACAGGAGGTCTGCCGAGGTACTTGTTCACTAAGGCTCACCTATCAATGGTATTGGCGTTTGCACGGCACTGTCCCGTGGATATCCATGCGGTACGTTCTCAATATACTGGAAATCCATCCTGTGCTGCCTGTATGGAGGATGATGAGTGGAATCATCAAATCACTACGCTTGATTGCACAGCTTTTGTCAGAACAAGGCGAAAGTACTTCGGTGTGACTCACTTGGATCTCCCAAGGATTTATCCAAAGTGAGATCGGTATCATTCGGGACTTTATCGTCTACCCAACGATTATCTAAGTAGCTATATTACATCAACGTTATTTTATTTCATTGTATGTGGTATCACAACGGACCTTCATGTTGTCCAAGTGAGCCTCCCTATCAGGGTAGCTACCACCAAACCTAACCTAAACTTAATTTTTTTAAATTTTCCGTACGAATAAGGGCAACCAAACTCCCAAGCCGTTGCTCAAACGAACATCGACAACTTTTGACGAAATTTGGTCAAAACATTGTTTATATGTTATGCCTCTTACGAAAGACGAGCTTTGTATGCTTGCGGCTGGTTAATAATTTTTGGTCTAGCTGAACTTAAACTCCTTAATTATTTGACTGTGTACAATTAAGGGCAATCTAAATGAAGCTCATACGTTTTTGTTCAAAAAAATACTTTGCACACGGCTTTAAAAACTGTGCGAAGGAAATTCCAGTAATACTTCTTTTAATCTCATTTTATTACCTCGCTCTGCACATCATCCATCTCGCTATTTTCTTCCTATAATTTTTTATAAATTAAAATGTCTCATTATTTTCTGTCACGTTCGCAGTAAGCTATACGCTCATCTAATATTAACATGAGAAAAATCATTTGCCTGGCAGATGCCCGTGCGGGCGGCATAAACAAGTAGTCCCATCCGCCGATTTGTAGGAAAAAATAAGAGGAGCACGACGTAAATTGATAAAGCAGGCCGCGGAGAAGGGTGTCAGCCAGGGTAATTGCTGAGGCCCGAAAGGTTTTGAGGGCCCGGCAAGGCAAAGCAAGTATTGACAGTACTCTATTTTGTTGCTACAAAAAATTGTTTTAAAATTGAAAATCATAAACTAAAATCATAAACATCCAACAAAATACTCTGGGGCATAGTCAGTAGTTGAAATAAATGTGATTTTAAGTAAGATAAAACGTTTTTGGCACAATTTATAAGCAATATCTGTCAAAAATGCTTCAACTAACTAAAATCACATTTTATTTCGACTATAACTATGCCCCTATCGGTTTGGTCGTATTGCTTTTTCATTTTTGTGAAAAACCAGCGACATCTGCAAATACAGGCTGATAACAAACAAGAGCGTTAATTGAAAAAAATAGTAACTTGACTTGTTTTGCGAAAGCGCAAGATTTGTGAAAACATATGAGTATGCCGGGATAAGCTTACATAGGTCATGATGAGTTGAAGAAGTTCAGGGATCAATGGTCGATCATACTTCAAGAACGTAAAGTTCGCAGGGAGTATAGAGTGTGAATACCTTCGCAGATAAAGAGAAGAAGAGTAGAAAGCGCCCAGTTCGATGACATTACCTGCCATCACTGAGGTGTGATTCGAAAAACTAAATTCAAATAGCAGTTTTTTACGTCTTTTGACTGCTTGATTGGTAACATGACCCGACGTTTCGAAGCTGTACATGACATTGCGATTAAGTCTAGTTTTTGTGGAAGTATCAGGATCTGACGGCATTCTTCACGATTTATGACATCGATATCTACGGATGTCATGATAGCTGAAATCAGTCATCTCAAATAGCGTAAATTTGGATGTGATATTCGCTGCCCACCATTATTCAACTTCTGAACAAATTTCATGTACTTGAAGATGAAGTCTATATTCCTACCATCTGCATAGCATTAGTGAATACATTTTGCACCCTTATCCCAGTCAGTGTGGCTGAGGAGGACCGCTTCTTTAGTCTATTGCACTCGCGTGAAAATGTTTATACGTTCTATTATGAGCCAACTCGCTCGACAAGCTCTTGGATCATGTGGCGTTGGAGTCCAGCCTTGCTCGCAGTCATTCGGTTTGAATCGTTAATTGCCAATTTGCAGATCAAAAAGCCCGGCCAGGTTTTCTTGGCAGATTCAAGCTCTTAAAATGTACAATTTAGAAAAAGTAAGTGTAAGCAATCACAACAATGACATCTCAACATTCATTTATGAAAGTGCTCCAGTAAATCTTATTTTATCTGAATAAACTGAAAATGTGAACTGAAAATTGTATGTATGTTATGTTATATACTGACTGAGATATATGTTTTAAGGGGCCCATGACGAGCGAGAGCGAACTTTCCCAGGGGCCTCGGCTCGGCTCTCTGCGGCCCTGTGAGTGAAGAGAAGCGTCGGCGGGTGCTGTGTCGGCCTCTAAAATCTCTTCGAGGTTATCGCGCCTTACATTTGCATTTACTTGTCCATAGAGAAATTGGGTATAACCTAATTCTGAATTATTATCCATCAATAGAAGGCCACGTTTTTCATTTCAATAGCGTCAGCAGATTTCTAAGTAGAGTTCTTCGAAATATTCTTTTTTTATAACATGGCGACAAAAGATAGCGAATAATGCACCCAAATGCGTTCATTTCTGAAGCAACAAAGTTAAAAGGCCAGCATATGGATTCCACTTTTAAAAAGTTAATTGAAACATACTACATGAAGCTAAATTAAACAAAGCGCAACAGCAGCTGACAAGCGTGCGTAATGGAGAGGAGCAGGTACTACATCTTAGCAAGTGAAATTCTTGTGTGGTGTAAATTTTTTGAATAAGTTCCTTAATCTATGCGTAAGTGAGCGGTGTTTTTGTGTTCATATTGTAGGTAAAATTAATTTATCTGAAGCTATGCATCTGATGATATCGCTTAAATTGCAACTTTTGATGTTCATTTCAAAGAACTTTCGTTGAAAAAACGATTTGTGCAAAGCAACAACACCAGCAGGCAAGACGAAGCAGCGTATTTCGATTCGCCGCATCGTCGTAACAGTCGCATTGTGAGGAGGGACAAACACTCCACTGTAACACACAAGCTGATCTGCATGAAATGCAGAAAACTAACCTAATGCAGAGTACGTATGGACTTGCATGGCTCTTTTCGAAAAGTATTTAAGCTGTATGAGTTCTTTAAGGGCTTAACAATAAAGAGGGCCAGCAGCTCTGACTTTTCCCTGACTTAGACTCGACGCCAAAAAAAATAAGTCATAAAAATGCTGCCGTAGAATCTCTGAACATAGGCTGCACATCGGAATTCTAACCTGTGGTCTAAACTGTCAAGAAGTCGCCCATTCTAGCAAAGCCGATGCAAGTAAAAGCTTTGCCTGATCTCTTAGGAGATACTTGCTCGAAGCCAATGATGAATGGACGGTATTAAGATAAGTATGAACACCTAAACCGGTAAACTACTGATTCCAACATGATAAATCGGATATCATGCGGAGCCTCTCTGGCTTCTATAAGTCATCTCAATGTCTCCCTTTGCATGGTTCATGGGCACAGTGGAGTTTAAGGGAATGAACTCGCAGATGAGATGGCTAGGAAAGGTTCCGAGTTGACATGAGTGAAGTGGACAGCTCCGTCCGACCACCGCTGAGTTATCTCCTGGGTAGAATCGAGGAATATGAGAAACAGGGCAACGGACCTTCTATGAACCAAAAGGGATGATGCGAAGTCCTTATCGAAATGTTTGTAAGGAAAAGGCACCACAGCTTCCTTCTGAAATTAAACAAATATGCGGGGAGAGTACATATGGGTGTCATCACAGGTCATTGTGCTATCGCACCAATGCTCCGATGGTGCGAATACCAGCAAGCTCCCTCTGCAGAAGCTGTGAGGATGAGGGAAGCGGAGTCGATCTGCCACTTTCTCTGCCGATGTCAGGCGCTTCAAAGAAGAAGGCTCAGTTTTCTGGGCTCACGGTCTTCGATAGCCTGGTAGAGGTTGGGTTCATGAGGAAAGCAAGTGGTTCGTTAAGGACTACTAGGAGGTAATGGGGTTAAACGAATGTGCCGCCACCCTGCACTTACTGAGGCATTCACAATAGACAAAAATATTCCGAGTGGAAATGTGGGTAATACCCACGCATGCCCTCTTAACCTAACCTAACCTAAACTACTGATAAAAACAGCGCGCTTCAGCAGGTAGCCGCCACTATAGATTGCGCAGTAGGGGAGGTTCATGTACATCCTATGCGTGGAACATTTCACAACTTGAGACAGAGCCCTAGACTCTATATAAAAATACCAGGAAAAAAATTATTTTGTAGCTACGAATACCAAAATTTTCTGCTTCGATATTGCCTCTATTTAAGTCCACTACAATCTAACTCACACTCCACTCTCAGAGGATCTCGGCAGTGCCTGCTGAAAAACGGTTCAGTTATCAGCTCTTCTCACTCTGCTAACTTCATTGCCATTTCAACTTCCACTCTAACTCTAACTCTCACTCCCTACCACTCCCAATTCCCCTTCTCCCAAAATTAAATTCTTGCAGCGCCCATATATTTTATAACTGAAAATATACCAAGGTATCAATGAACCTACTTCGAAAATTTCATTGAGGTCGGGTTAGACTTCGAAACATACATACACACTAGGCCGGTCGATTTGTGGGGAGGCAAAAAATCGCCCATTGCTCTGTGAAAATCATATTCTAGGGATCAAAATAATAAACTTTGCCGAAGGAACCGTGCCTCTAAAACGAACTCTGATGTCCCCCTGGTCGAACTTGCAAATTTGAAAAAATCCCACTTGGAAATGCCTATGTTTTTTCTTTTTGGAGTTTATTTTTCTCTTTAGAAATTTATTTAGTCAGAACATATGTAAATGAAAAAATGAATTTAACTTAGTAATAGAAAGAAATTAAAAAAAATTATTAGACATAGCGTTTTTACAACTCTTTTGAAACCAAGGCATCACTGTGATGCATTTGCATGTCGTAAACATAGTTGTGTGGGTTTTTTATTCAACCGTTTTTAAAAATGAAGGTATCACTGTGACACAATTGCAGATCGTAAAATTGCTTGTGTTGTTTTTTTTAATCTACCACAAGACATAGCAGGTAGATTGAAATTGCCCCTACCACCACAAACACTTCGGTCCAAGAGGGTGGGCATCAGATTCGTTTTAGAGATATGTCTCTTCGGCACATAAGTTTCTTATTTGGACATCCCTAGAATACGATTTCATAGAGCAATGAGCGATTTTTAATCGACCCGCCGAATACACACATATATGTATATACTTTTTTTATGAATTCCTCTCTCGTGCTCTGGTGTTAATTGAAGTGATTCGTCCCCATTCACTGTTCGTTGTTCTACTCACTGTTAGTAGCACACAACTGAAATCAAATGACTTTTTTCTTGATTATTATCAACCGCAGCACGCTTTACTACATCATAGAGAGATGGACGCTGAATAAGTACCACGTTAAAAAGCGCTATGTTTCAGACAGCCTACACACATTGTTGCACGTCCAGTGAGGCAGCAGTGGACGCAGGCTTTTATTTCTGCTATTGATTGCTGGTTTTGAGTGTCGCGTTTGCTTATGTTTGTGTTTGTGGCTCGTACGGTTTTTACTTTAGCTTCTGTTTTATTATCAACTGACTCCGTGTACGTGCCTGGATTGGCATGAAGTATTATGCACGCGCCGAAAATAAAATGGAAAAAGAGTTCTGCATAGTAAACAAACGCTTCAAGTCCATTACATTTTATTTTATAACTTTTTAAATTTACCTTGTTTGTGTTATTTTTCTTTTTTAAAGTATTTGTTCTTTTTTTAACAAAGAAATATGGATATAGGCATTTCCTGTTTACCACCATAAAATGCATTTATATTTGATTAAAATTTACTTCAAGCAAACATTTCATAAGTTTGCTCAAGAAATATGCTCCTCAATTTCGATTTTATACATGCGCATGCCTTTATGTGTTTCGGCAAAGTCATTAAAAATTGCATAAATTTTTTAATTTCCTGCGTAGCCGAAATTGTACCAACATCATTGATATGCCAATTGTGTTTTGGATTTGTGTGCGCACTAAGCTACTTGTCAACAAATGCATTTCCCAATGTCATTATTCGCTGTCTGCGTGTGTCAATCGAAATCATCATATTTGTGTCAAATACACGGTTGCCATACCATGTTGTCATTTGGACCAAAACTCTTCGAAAAACAGGACCAAATATCTCAAAGAAATGGACCAAATGTTGGTATTCTTTAATTGGTTTACGAAGAGTCGGCAATTCACAAATGTGTCGAATTCGTTGTAAATCTTAAATTTCGGGAACCGTGGAATTCCTACAAAAAAGTTTGATTAGTACGATATAAGACTTTGTGAGTTGCCTAGTTGTATAGGATTAGAAATACAAGTGTTGACAGAACGAATATAAATTGTACTGTTATGTATGACGTTTCTACATTTCTAGGACTTGTCTGCAGTGTAAAGTAAATATGTCCACACATACTTTCGTTTTTATAAAAAAACAAAGTAGAGGCAAACACGTTCCGCAGTCATATATTATGTCGTTCCGTTTATTATATAAAATATATTTCTAACTGCCCAGCGCTCGGTTGTATTAAGTTTATCATAAAGTTAGTCCCTAAAAATTATGTTTTCAATAGCTGCGGCATTTAATTTTGTAATGACAAAGCAAATTATTCGTGTGCTCTTCCGTGTGATGCTTCAATGTTTCTCATCTACTGTGCCTAGATTCAGTAAAATCGTGTTTGGAAGGTCCAGGTATGATACAATCGTGTTTCCATATAATTTGTTTTAGAGAAAAATGTACATTTAAAAACTCAGCATTTAGTGAATCTAGCCACAGTTTGCTTAATTAAACTTCCAAGACAAAGATAAAAATTTAGCTGCATCGTCATTTTACAAAGTACGTACACATGAAGACACATTTCAGAGTGAGCCACAGTGAAATAAATGCCTAGTATCTTACGTTCCTTAAACACCACAAATAGTTTTCGTAGTTCGTTTAGGAACTGCATATAATTTGCTTTGGGCTGTGTGTCAGAAAAATTTAAATATCGACAGTCCTACACGAAAAGTCACACATTTGGCAAATTTTACATTGCATTCTTTGTACAAAATTTGGTAAATGGTCACTTTTTGCTGGCACGACCTGATAGATTGCTTCACGAAGATCGCATAATAGGAGTGGCAACACATATTATCTCCTGCATTAGAACTTTGCTTTCAGCTGTTCAAGATGACTTCATCAGTGTCGAACAAATCCGTCATATTTCTTGAGGTGCAAGTGCACTTTGCAACAAGTGTGGGATTTGAACTTCAATAGCGACTGAGAACCGATCTGAATACTAGCCACCAAAACTACGATTTTCTGACAATTTGCCGCTTATATAATCCATGACTATTACCGAAAATTGGTTGATGCTCAACGTTCGAAGACACTTTTCTACAATTTAAATAACTGCTAAGTGACATTCCTATTGTTCAGTCTGCGCATTTTAAAGACAGATTTTGGTAAGAAATCTCATATGAGGTAAATTGAAAATTATATACGGTATCGAGGTATGGAAAAACTATTGTGGGCAGTGTTGTACATTTGTACCTTACAGTGAAAAAGAACAAATATGTGACCAATACTTTGGATACAGCTAAAAAGGACAAAAATTGTAAACAAATTGCATCCAGCGGACTAAAGGACTAGCTGAGGCACCATTTTTGGTCAAATGGCCCGACAGTGGCAGACCGTGGTCATATATCCCATTCACACTCGCTTACTCGCTCACGTCGCCCATTCACAATACTCACTTGACTGTGTCGTCTCAGGAGATTACGAAGGCATTGCATTCAAATTTTGTCATCAACATACAAATTGAGATGTTTGAGCAATAAACACGAAAATTTACTGCTATACATGCTTTGACTCATTAGTTGTTGCATACGCACAGCACATACATACGTTTTACAGTAATCATTCGTTAGTTTGCGCCTACAGACAATAAAATATGACAATAAAGATGACAATTGCGAATATTGCAAGAAAAAGGCTTTCATTGTATATCACCGAAGTGGAGTAAGCAAAACAACTATTTCGCTACGGATACGCCATGTACGTCTTACAAACAAGTTCTTAAACGGAATGTGCAATTCGATCGCATTCTAAGGTTTGGTATTACGAAGATAGATAGATAATTAATGAGGGATCGCACTGCGACCATTGGTCTATGGTGCCGTCTAACATGCTTCACAGCACCTCATCCAAGCGATCTTCTCTGATGAGCCCTAGCAGTTCACCTGGCTTGAGGCTAGTGATGTGAGAGTGCTCGGCCATGGTGAACCCAAAAACTAGCCCTACGTCTTGAGATTGCGTCACATTTCAGGAGTATATGTCCGCCCTCTCCGCTGATCGATCCAAAACTACTGCATGTGTGTTCGATAGTATGCCCAGCGTCTGCCTGTGGCTGTCAGTCTGTCCAGTGTCCCTGTAAGTACATAGCTGTTAGGATCCTCAGGTTATCTTTCGATCAAGGCCCATTATGCCCTATATCGAGTTGTGTTGTAGCCCCCAGCAGTACCTTAGATTGCCTCAGCCTGGCATAGTATGCGCCAGTGTCTTCCCTCTTGGTATACGAAATATTTCGCTTAGGCAGAAGGAGATCCGGAATAATATTGATGTTCCGGACTCGCTCTAAAAATAATATGTAAGCTTTTAATCTATTGAATTGTGAATCTGTATTTCTCAGCTGATGGGTTTCTCTGTAGCTGAGCAGTTTTAGATCACGCGGCGCTTAAAAAACCACTGCCTCTGCAAAGACTCGTTAACAATAAAAATTATAAAATTATAAATGAAAACATAAATGATCTAAGAATTAGAATAACAAAAAAGTATGTATTAAAAACAATCACAAACAAGTAAGCGGCGGGACGTGTCTTCGCTGTGCCTTTCATGAATGGGCTGACAATATAACCTTATCCCGTCGTATCTCCAAATAATCGATGTATAAGATAGCGATATATAGTGACAGCTGTACATGCCTCAAAACGATTTTTTAATGATAAATATAAATAAAAAATGAGCAAAAAACCCTTATATGAACAATCGTCGTGTATGGGATATATGTATTATATATAGCTCCGATCGAAATGATATTTTCATGAAATCTTCTAGGATATATTAGAATAAATATCACCAAGTTTAACGTTTTTACATTGGAAATTAAGGAGAAATGGCTAAAAATCTTTCTATCTGAACGATCGGTTGTAGGATTGTATAAACAAATATATATAGCTCGAACAAAGTGTTTGTTCAGGATATCTTCTATGCATATATTAGAATATATATCACCGAGTTTCACGTTTATTTACTTTCTACATTGCGGCGGAATGACCAAAATCGTCTTATCTGAACGATCGGTTGCTATGAGAGACGTTAATAGTGTTATAGTGGTCGATCCTACTCGGATCCGACCACTGTCTAATATAATACAAAAATACATCTCTGTGTGCCATTTCATTGAGATATGCTCAAAATTTGAGGGACTAGTTTGCGTCAACACACAGACGACGGCCGGACGGACAGACGACATGCTATATATCAACTCAGTCGTCGCCTGATCAATCGGTATACTTATGGTGAGCCTATCTTACTATATTTCTCTAAAAAACGTTACAAACACATCGGACCAAAGGTATATCCCATTTCATGTTCATGAAAGTATAACAATTAACAGGATCATCGGCCCACAACGTCCCGAGAAAAAAAACTCTTATAAACGCTATATGATCGGAATTTTGGTTCATACGAGAACAAAAGATACTCGTTGCGATTATACATACATATTTCGCCCCTTAACATTTATCGACAGATGCTGTATCAAATTATTATTAAAGAGGTATATTCTTATCGAAGTGTTAACGAGTACATTAATTTGTATTAGATGTGCATATCGTACAAGATCTATATAAGAGTTAACGAAGTGTTATGAATTTGCTATCGATACCAGGGATTATCAACTAGCTATAATTTAAGATGGATGGATTTATATGTTTGTTATCGAAAAACTGTCGATGTTTTTTATACGAACACAATTAAAAATGTTTATCGAAAATATATGTTATCACAAAGTGGTAAAATTTGGAAAGTTACAGACTGGTTATATCAAAAGCTGTCGGTATGTTAATCGAAAAGTTATCGATTTACTATAAAAGTTGTCGGTCATTCATTAAAAGTTTATCAATTTACTAACGAAAAGAAGTCGATTTACTATTGAAAAGTTATCGATTCCTTATATTAAATTACCGATTTGTTATGAGAAAGTTATCGACTTTATTAAAACGTCATCTATTTGAAATAGAAAAGTTATCGATTTTTCTAACGACGAATTTACCACTTTTCTATCGCTATGTTATCACGTATGCTGTTGAAGAGGCATGTTTGTTATGAAACAGTGCCGATAAAACTTCAGTATAAAATCGACATCCCAAGCCGTTGATAAGAAGCCATAAGAAAGCAACAAAAGCTAATAGTTCGCTACCGATAATAAACTATATTAAAACCAAAACTTACCAATAACGGTTGTCAGGCAGATAAAAAGCCTAAGCGACCTTAAGTCTAATCTCAGCGACTGCCACTCTATGAGCTACTTTCAGTAGTGCAGAACTTTTATGAGTGTATTTAAAATGGCCGACAGAAACCCCAGCAAGAATAATGCGAGTGGATTTTTAATTATGTAAATATTCAGAAAATATTTTTAAGATTTCTTGCCAGAAATTATTGTGTGGCACGCCGATGAACATAAGCACATTTGGGATTATCACGAGAGGTTGAAAAAAACGGGCATATCATGGAGGCGTATAGTGGACACATATTAAAATAAGAAGAAGGCGTGAGTACTTAGTACTCGTGAAGTTTGTTTGTAAAACTAAACACGTTGTACGTCTGGATACTATTTTTTAAGTTAACTTGCCTGCACTTTTGTCATGTAAATCTAAGCAATAATGTACAAAGATGTTACAACCAACAAAATTCTATGAAGAAATAAAACTTCAACTTAAGCCTGAATACCTTACCGCCGTATTATTTGTTCTTGTAAAACATTATCTGGCTCTTTATTCCAACAAAAGCGAGCAGTGTATTACATTTCTTCGCGCACATGCATGCATTTTTAATTTATATCTAGGAGATTGCTGTGTGATTTCGCTCATATCAACTCTGCAAGTACATTGGTTCACTCACTATAATACCGCTGTAGTGATCATAACTCTTACATCTCTATAACTCTTAACATTTATACCAATACTTAGCTTACACATTCTACAGTACTACATACAATACATTGTATTGGTATTACTTATGTAAGGCGCGATAACCTCCCGAAGAGATTTTAGGCCGAGCTTCTCTTCCAATTTGCGTCGTGCTCCTCTTTATTTTTCCTACAATTGGCGGACGGAGACCTACGTGTTCAATGCCGACGCCGAACTGACATCTGCAAGGCAGATGAATTTTCACTGAAAGCTTTTCATGGCAGAAATACACTCGGAGTGCTTGCCAACACTGCCGAGAGGCGACCCCGCTTAGATTTTCTTCTAATTGAAAAACTTGTTCCTAATTGATGTTGCTTTACCCGGGGCGTGAACCCAGGATCTTCGGTGTGGTAGGTGGAGCACGCTACCATCAACATCACGGCGCGTCGTGGTATTTACATATATTTTTACATTTACATTCTACATGGGGGATATGCGCTGTGAAACCGTGATGACTACTTAATTGAACTCAATTTATTGAAGTTGTATCGCGCTGATTTTATATATCTATGACCACCACGTAAAACCAGATATAAACAATACTGTTTGCTTAATTTAGGAGCTCATAAGAATATTAGCTCGTGATTTAAAAAAGTTGAAAGGTAGCATTGATTGTAATGCTCCCACGGCTCTAGTAGTGCGTATACCAGTTTTTGGCTGAAATTGGCCATGACGTAACGAGAAAACCCAACTCATAGCAATAACATGAATCACTCACAGGCGACAAAAAGGATGTATATCGTGTCATGACCAAAGTCTAGCGGTTGTCACGGGATACAGCACAGCTCACGTGTACACTATGCCACGTTACAGTGCTCAGCTGCCTTCATCAACACTTGAAGTTAAAATAGAACCAAAAGATAACGATCGAAGCACGCTAGAGAGTGTTCAACCAGGAACAGATGCAGTTCTTATTACTGGTAGTAGGTAGATTTGGGCCTACTCTATATTAATTCATTTGTTTGCTTCCAATGACATTTTCAACGCGATGTACAATTCAATCACACAAGTGTGAGCCAGAAAGAATGAATGTGGCAACATTGTATGACACCTCCGTGGATATGGCTAAACACTTTTATACAATTTTTGGATAAGAACAGCACATATCTATGTTCGCGATCGTTCGGTAGCGTGCTGGTATCTTCATTACACGCGATGAAGAAAGTTTTTTATGTTTATGCGTTATATCCTCAAAAAATAGTTGTTTAGAATGAAGCAAAACTGTTTTAGATATCTGAAGTCCGCTGCTCTTCCCGAATCAAAACTAAAAATACTTGGAAAAATTTTGTGAAAAACTGGTTATACCAAAATTAATATCTTCTTTTATAAAAATCTTTGAGGGCAACGCTTTTCCCGAAACCAACATTTCAGAAGATTCTGTGGAACTTTTTTTCCTGAGCCCAAATCCTATCGAAAAATCGATGGCGCGTTATCGGTCAACCTTTCGTACATACATCATCGACCCACCCTATTATACAGGGGATACGGACATTTTATGTCAGTTATATATTTACACAACTATCCAATCAAGTACACAGTCAAATACATTTCTCCTAGCTTTTGACGGCAAACGAGTTAAGATGTCGTCTACTGTGAAAATTTATGTTATTAAAATTAATAAAAGCTCACTTAGGGCTTGAAGTGCAACGACTAAGAGGTAGCTTACCAGAAATAAATAATTTCGGGCTATTTGCGAGGAACTTCGTTAGGCTTCGTAACAGACAACAACCGATATTTTTTTTAGCATGAGCTTATTATCGAAAGCATCGTCCAGTTTTTGGTTTGTTATCGTCTTGCTATCATCGAGTCTTCGGTTTCATATCGGTTTATTATGGGCTTATTACGACATGTGTCATCAATTTCTGCATTAATTTTTTATAAGTATCTGTTTATAAGGAATAGTTGAGTCATCACTAACCAATTGGTAAAATTCCGAAAACACATCGATAACAAATCCATAACGTTTTGATAACTTATTCATCATAACTTGTCGAATAATCGATGACTTTTTGATAGCAAGCCGATAACTTTTTATGAAATATCGATAAATAATCGTTATCAAATCGATAATTTTTCGATAGAATATCGACACGTACCGATAGTCAACTGATAACTTTTCGATAACAAAAGCCTGATAACGCGTCCATAAAAATTGCTAGCTCATCGATAGCCCTTTGATTATCGTGGCAAGTTTCACACATCGAAAAAAATCGATAACTCGTCTATACTCGGCAATAGCACGGCGATAAAAACCATAACTTATCGATAGAGTGCATAACGCACATATTCTGTCGTGATACAAATTGATACGACGCTGCTCTAATCTGACTTCCTTCTCTTTATCATATATTGCTCTTTGGTTGCCTCTCTCTTCTAGTGTCCCATCGTCTTTAGCATGTACGTATTTTCCTTATTCCTTTCACTTTCTAGTTACTTACACTACATTCTGTATTCACCCTATACAGCAATCCACACTTACACCTACACTTATAGGATGGTCAGTGAAGGTTTAATGTGTGGTCATATTAATCGTTTCCGACATGGTCCTGCTAGTAGCTCAATGGTACTTGTTACCGGAACGTACAGAATCTATATCCGCGAGGACCAGCTACATCGATAACACACCCCAAAACCTCGGGAATGTGTTTAGCGTTTGTATTTCAACATATAGCATCCACTCCATATATTACGCGAACTTTTAACCTTACGCTTACATTATGGATTTCCCGCAGACAGTAAGCAAAAGCTTTCAACATAGGCGGTATGCAGGCAAGCATTTGAGTTACAATGCCATAGCAAACGCACTTCACACGAGAAAATCCCTGTAAGCTCCTTCATCTGAACATAGAACAGCCGCTCTGAGAGTGGCTCCATTCATCGCACTGCGCATAGAGGATCCGCGAGCAGATGATCAACGGACCTAAACCGACACGACGCGAACGGCATCGCAAGAAACGTTAAGGCTGTGAGTAAAATGGAAGGAACAAGAAAAGCAGAAAATAAGAGTCTGATGAGATGATCAACATACAGTTCGTAAAACTCGGATCTAGATACCATGCTGTACTGGGGTGGCAGAACGCCAAAAAATAAGTTATTTTAGTAGTTTCGGCAACAACAGAATTAAGGTGCCTTTTCCACCAAATTTCTTGTAAACCTCGTCATTTCTGTCGAATCTCCGAGCATTACTACTAACATGCAGCCGTTCTAAGAGTTACTCTCTGTGATCAAATTTAGCTCTTATACGTCGAGTGTTAAATTATCGTGTGTAGGTTTTGAGAGTAGCTTCCCATTGCAAACTTTCTTGTAAATACTGCGTACGACGGTTGCTGCTGCAGAGAGGAGCTGTGTAACGTGGCTGACGCAAGTACGGTCCACACCGACAATCTTTAGACCATCGCACAGTACTCAGGACCTGCACGTCGATCACGACAAGTATCGTCGTTCCTATGGTGCTGTTCCATCATATAGCAAAAAGTTGTGTATAGTTTTTTGTGTTGAACTGGTACTACAAATGACATTATTTCTTATTAGCTGCGGCGTAGCAACCAGCTTGAGCCATTGGGAGATGGTCAGTTGTGGAGCTTGAACTTTCCACTGTAGGAACTAGAGACAACTCGCGCGTTTAAAATTTCCTTATGTAATGGCGTGGTAATCATGGTACGCCTTTCTTGTTTCCCCATAGAAGCGGTCCTCATCCACGTCAGCCGCATCATTTATCATTGCTGAGTATGAAATAAATGTAATATTGCTAAACCCATAATATAAGAACCGTTCATGAAGTATCCCTCAACCAGACAAACAACACCTTGACTCCAAAATTGAGCCTGCTCTCTCTGGCCACTGCGGTAGAAGTCGCAAGGCCTTTCTTTTCGTTCTGCCTCACTCCACCGTTGCATTTTCTGTACGGCTGTAATGTCAGGATTTATCTACACGAGGATCAACCAGGCAGGTAAAATTAAACTACTTCTCCGGATGTTCTAGTCTTTCGTTAAGATGCATTTAATCATTACCTTCTACAGAGGAGTAAATTGTAAATTGTAGACGATAAATCATTTACCAACGGACATACGATTAACACCTATTTTTTATGCCAAGTCATACGCCACACAGACGATAAAACTACATAGTAAAATTTCTTAATGAAACCCAAATGAAATATATCAAAAATCCAAGAAATGTGTACTAACACGCATGAAGAGCAGCAAGAGATACCGACAAATAGCTGCAACTAAAGATAAGCCAATAAGACAGCCAGGTCATGTTGCTCGCATCCAAAATGAATTGTCTTAAAGTTAACATAGACAACTCCTTGGCGCAATGTCTTACACACTACCGGCCAATATTTAATAAACGAGAAAGAATATGTTGCAACAACACAAAATGGCAATAACTCAAAACATACGCACCACCTTGCCACTACAGGAAACAAGACGAAGTTTTGTGTTATGGCCACTTTTGAATTGCGGCGAAGAAATAGCACAAAACTTCTTAGCACATTCTTATTGAAGCGCGTGCAAAATACATCTTTTGCTAAGATGGAACGAAATAAGCGAAACATGTTGCATACCACGTAATACAAATAACGAAAGGCAATTCATCTGTGCAACGTAAGCATACCACAACAACAACATCAAGATGTAGCTGAGATGAGAAACAACAGCAGGAACATAATATAAGTTACATAACGGAAAAACTCAAAGAGGATAGACTGTGTTGTGTATGAGTAAAATACGTTTGGTAAGGCGTGTGATATTTGGTGGCCAAGAAAACTGTCTTTTGGTTACTCATACGCCATGGCGTACATGATGCAAGGCATTAGGTTTGTATTAAGGTGGTTGTTGAGCATGAAATTTTAAAATTTCTTTAACGAAAACACTTTAAACAATCATTTAAAAATTTTGATCATGATAAGACAAGATTATCATGAAATCGAAAAGGAGAACTCATTGCCTAATTAGGCCCAAATTCAGCATTTACCCCAGTAGACAATGGGGTATACTCATTCTGGGTTAGCGAATATACATATTTTGCTTACGAAAATCATACACAACGAGGAGAACGGTGAGATCCCTAATGAAATTTCCCACTTACTATCCCAAGTCACCTGATATTCTGAGTGTAAGGTACATGTAAAACTCTATTGGGAAGGATAGTGGCGCGTTATATAATTTAATTCCCTGTTTACTCAAACTTACTCTGAGCTTTGTTTTTCATCCGTTTTGACATACTCTGAGGAAATTTTCAGAAGATACACATAGCTTTTATACAGTACTGCATAAATGGAAAACGAATTGTTCACACGCATATCAATAAAGGAATTACAGAACTGCCAATTCGCAGGTAATGGGTTCGGTTTAAGTCAGTTCCGTATTCGGTGGAGAGCTCGTTTCAGATTTCGAATACGGATCTTCCTTCGGTCTGGTTTGACTTCATAATTCAGTCCCATTTCCATGTCTGGCATAATTTGCTTCGGTTTTGGTGTGGCTTCGGTTCCGATGTCAGTCTAATTACAGGCACGATTTCGGTCCGGCTTCGGTCAAAAATTTCTGCCCTGCTTCGGTCATTATTGTGATTTTTATTTAGGTTCCTGTTTTCGGTTCCGTTTTCGGGTCTGGCTTCCAGTTGCAGTCCAGGTTGCAATTCCGCTTTCATATCTGGTTTTGATTCAACACGGTTTTTTGTTTTAGTCTGGTTTGGATCCATAATTTGGTTTCGGCATGGATTCGTTCCTCTTTCAATATAATGTCAGTCCGGCTTCGGTTCACGTTTTGGTAATACATGCTATCCGGCTCCAGTTTCGCTTTCGGTGTCGGTATCTATTACGTTCCCCATTTCAGACGCCGTTCTGGTATTTGTTTCTGTTCCGACTTCGGGGTAACTTCGGTTTCAGCTGCTATGTTTTCATTTCTACTTTTTATTCGGGTTTGGTTACGATTTTGTTTCTGGTGGGCCCCGCTCCGGCTTCACTTTGTTTTCATTTCCCATTTCTAAACGATTTTCTCTTCAATTCGTTTTTCATTTGGATTCGGCCTAGTTTTCAGCTTGGTTATCCCCTCCTTTTCTGTCCCGATTCCGAACCCAGTTTCTGTTCCGGACTCCGGTAAGATCTGTATTCCTGTTCCAGTCCCGCTTTTGATTCCCCTTTCATTTCTGACCTCAGTTTAGGTAACACACTCATTCGGCTTCCATTCCCAATTGGGTTTTTGTGGAGGCTTCGGTTTCGTAATTTTATTCCATTTTCGGTCTGGTGTTGCTTCGATTTCTTAGTCTCGATTTTCTTTAAGGTTTCGGTTAAAGTTTCGGCTCGGTTTGGATTGCTGTTTCTCTTCTGGCTTTCTTTTCCCTTCTTCCCTTCTCTCCACCTTCTTCCCGTGTGCTTTGCACACAGAGTATATTAACTTGATTGGATAACAGTTGGTGTGAACAGGTATAAAGGTATCGAGAGAGATATTGACTTCCATATATAAAAATCATCAGTATCGAAAAAAAAGTTGTTTGAGCCATGTCCGTCCGTCCGTCCGTCTGTCGGTTAACACGACAACTTGAGTAAATATTGAGATATCTTCACCAAATTTGTACACGAGCTTATCTGCACCCAGAATAGATTGGTATTGAAAATGAGTGAAATCGGGTGATAACCACGCCCACTTTTTATATATATAACATTTTGGAAAACACAAAAATCTGATTATTTAGTAAATAATACACATAGAATGATGAAATTTGACGTGTGGACTGATATTGAGACTCTTGATAAAAATTTTAAAATGGGCGTGGCACCGCCCACTTGTGATAAAATAAATTTTACAAATATTATTAATCATATATCAAAATCGTTAAGCCTATATCGATTGCTTTGAAGAAAAATAACGAATTCGGTTAAGGACCACGCCCACTTTTATATAAAAGATTTTTAAAAGGGCCGTAGACGAAAATAATAAGCTATATCTTAGCAAAAATAGCTTTGTATCAATAGAATTTTACTTTCTAAATTGAATTATAACATTAAATTGGAAAACACTAAAATTTTTGAAAATGGGTTTGGCACCGCCCCTTTTGTGACTAAGCAATTTTCTATGTTTCGGGAGACATAACTCGAAGAAAAATAACAGAAAAATATTTCTAGTAAAAATGGACGGGATCGGTTGAAGACCACGCTCACTTTTATACAAAACAAGTTTAAAAGGGTCGTAGACTAGAATAATAAGCTATAACTTAGTAAAAAAAAGTTTTGAATCAATGATATTTCACTTATCAAGTTTATTGTAAGTGGAAGTGGCCAGACATTTTCTTTTAAACGGGCGGTGCCACGTGTTATGTAGAAAAGTTATTTATCTGAAATGAAATGTAAAATTGAAGCTCACGCTGAGTATATAAAGTGTTACACTTAGACACCTTTACTTGTTTCCTTTATTTTTCTTATTTTTGGCTCCTCTCTTTTCTAACCGTGCTGATAGGTATCGATATCACCCTCATGATTATTGTAATTATAATTATTCTCATTTTTTTTTGTCCCCTTCCTTTTATTCAAACCTACTATTTACATTTGCCTTTTCCATTTTTCCCCTTCTTTCCGTACTTAGTTACTATTACTATGAAGTACCATTCGCAATTATAAAGAATTATAAAACACTAAAAAAGTATCCTATTCGGAAAAAAGTATCCGGGTCCAAAAAGGACAGGTCCTTAAGTACCGTGTTCAAAAAAGTACCGGATACACAAAAGTAACCAAAGAACAAGCAACACAAAGCAGTAAAACCAGTAGGGTTGTACATGATTTTTTTATGAAGTCAATTTATTCATCGCTCATAGATAACAAGAAAGTTTGTTTGGTGAACTCCCTCTTTCGGGGGAGATGGGAAACAGTAAAAATGCATAAACAACAACATCAAATGGAAAATGCTTGAATGCACATACTTTGGGTGCTCTGTCGCCACTGAAATGATATGATAAGTATGCAAAAATTTTGAAGAACGGAAGCTCTAGGGAAGGCTGCATTTGTAGTAGTAATTTCACTATTTTATGCCGTAATTTAGAGTTCGACAAATTGATCGTTAAGTACATATGGCAATGATAGGAAAATGTGAAAATAAGTGTGAGCTCACAAATGTCTCAATCGCTGAATTTGTATGTGATTTGAATTGGTACTTATTGAAATATACAGTAAATTACACAAACCAGCAGAAAGAAAAGGAAATGGAAGAGAGGGGAAAGTACGGGAAAGAGAAAGGAAAAGCGAAAATAGAAAAGAGAGGGAAAAGCAAAGATATATGAAAAAGCGCAAGGTCTAAATTCTTATAGCCAAATAAATTGTATGGTTCCGCTTGGAAGGCAATACAAGGTAAGACGCCTAAACTTTGGCCCTCACCGAAATGCAGATAAAATCTTAAAATTTCACATGCAGCTTGGATTCATCTCATCAACAACCGCGACCAAAAACTGAGGCACAATAAAATTAAAGCGAGTAAGGATGATTACTGCTCATTGCAGGGAAGTATTAGATACCCACGCCTGGAGCCTAATTACAGCGAAAACTGTGCAGTTTGAAGTCAGACCATCGATGGCAATTTCAGACAGTTCGCAATCGCAGAAACTACTCCTACTTATTACGGTAAAGGTCACATCTCCACAAGGAAGCATTGCCTATGCTTGTGATCGGCTAAGGAGTTGGGGTAGGTTGAACTCGCTTGTGCCTGGGATCCCCACTTAAACCGAATGAGTCCACAAACTGACCATACTGAAATCCCTGTTATAGAGCAGAACCTATTACTTACCAAATATTGGAGCCTTCTAGGACCATGCTGATCTGCTTCTAATCTGATAGCTATGCACTCCTAATAGTTAAGGTCTAGCCTGGCGAGAGCAGGACATGAGAACAGAACATGTTCGATCGTTTCTCCTCCCGCCGGCACTTCTTACGCCTACTATCACTGACCAAGCCCTCTCTAAAGATAAGTGACCACCCCAGGCTACAGTCATCTCTTTTTATACTCAGCTGAACAGAGCTCACAGAGTCTATTAATTTTGCTCGCATAACGATACCCCATAACGGCATAAACTAATCGAGATAGAATAGACTTCCACCATATCAGGACGGAAAAGAATCGGAGTCGAAAAAGTCCTGGTCAATAAATGTCCTAGGTGAAAATGTTTGAGTTCCAGGTATCCCTTATAGCAATATTATGTCGAATCATGCATCTTTTTATTTGTTTCTTGCCTGCCGTTTTTGGCAAATGGAGAAAGTTACATGGGCTTCTCTCTGTATGATTTTGCACTTGTAATATCCTTCGTTGCACCAACTGATCATTTGCGCGGCGAATCCTTACCAGTAGTGGGATGAATGGAGGCACTCTCCGAGTGGCTGGTAAAAAGTTAGCGTAATATATGTGAGTGGTAATCTTTATGTTGAAATACAAAAACGATAAACACACTCCGAAGGTTTTGGGGTGTGTTATCGATGTAGCTGGTCCTTCGCTGGTATAGATCCGGTACGTTTCCGGTAACAAGTACCATTGAGCTACTAGGCTGAGCACTCGGAAAACGATAATACCACCAATTAAACCTTCTAGAACATCCTATAAGTGTAGGTGTAAAGTGTGGGATTGCTGTATAGGGGAATACAGAATGTAAGTGTAAGTTCAGTCACGGTAGCATAATGGAAATAAAAGAGAGCAGACTATGTATGATATACAACTTTAAAGAAAGTGAAAGGAATAATACAGGAAGATCTATTACAGTACTGTAAAGAAGATGACCACAGAAGAAGAGGAGGAAAGTAAACCAAGGAACCAAAAGAGCAGGATATAAAGAAAGAAAAGCAGTTAGAGCAGCGTGAGCGTTCGTTATCAAATGTTTATCGACAGCATATGTTGTGCGTTGTAGCACGATCGGATCGATAAGTTATCAGGTTTTTAAAAAGCGCGTGTTATTGCCCTGTGTGGTTACACGAGGTATAGGTAACGAGATTATCGATGGTTTTTCGATGTGTTGGAAACCCTTGCCACCTTTACAAGGTTATCGATGAGATAGCAATTTTTTATCCACGAGTTATAAGGTTGTACTCGAAAGTTCTATCAGTTGTACTAATGGTTTATGTGTCGATTATTTACCGATATTTTATCAAAAAAGGATATCGGTTTGCTATTAAAAATTCATCGATTTTATTCGACAAGTTATGGATGGATAAGTAATCAAAACGTATGGATTGTGTTATCGATTTGTTTTCGGAATTTTAACCAATTTGTGTGCGGCATCTTTATCGAGTGACTCAACTATTCCTTATAAGCAGATACAGATGGCTGATAAAAAACAATTAATGCAAATACTTGATGACACCTGGTCGATAATAAGCCCAGAAGAAACCGATATGAAACCGAATGACTCGATGATAGCAAGACGATAACAAACAAAAACTGGACGATGTGCTTTCGATCATAATAGCTCATGCTACATATCGGTGTTGTTGCTGTACGAAGCTAACGAAGTCCTCGCAACATAGCCGAAATTATTTATTTCTGGTAAGCTACTCTGTAGTCGTTGCACTTCAAGCCGTAAGCGAGCTTTTATTAATTTAATAACATAAAAATCAGTATGTTTACACACATCG
This sequence comes from Eurosta solidaginis, assembly GCA_029619165.1. Classification (NCBI taxonomy): domain Eukaryota; kingdom Metazoa; phylum Arthropoda; class Insecta; order Diptera; family Tephritidae; genus Eurosta; species Eurosta solidaginis. Next base: position 10,992 of record JARSSU010017213.1, on the reverse strand, counting down.
ACATTCACGTGCATCATGATATTCACGATGGGACTTACTTTTCTTATGAACTACATAGTTATTGGCAGGTATTCACTGCATGACGCGCTGTATGATTGCATTAGAACTCTATAGATTTTTTAACTGTCTATAAAGACTGCGAGAAGTTATTTTTAGTCAAACCATTTTACATTTAGACCTTCTGCCATCAGTACACAAAGTACACTTACTATGTTTACTTTTATATTACCAATTGCAGTGAAAGTCACAATGCTCGCGGTCAGTAGCCGACTAAACTTAAACTCGTTTGCCGTCCAAGCGATTTCTAGAAGAAAGTATTGACTGTGTACTGAATTGGATAGTTGTGTAAATATATAACTGACATAAACATGTCCGTATCCCTGTATAATCGGGTGGGTCGATTGGTATGTACGAAAGTTGACCGAGTACGCGCCATCAATTTTTCGATAGGATTTGGCGCTCAGGAAAAAGTTCAACTACGCATACCACAAAAATATTTTCGACGCCTAGCAACAATGCTTCTTTTTTTGACTTGTTCGACTTTGATTTTTACGGTTTGTTTCATGACCTACTAACAAATTTTCATCGAGTTTTTCAAAAACTGTTATCGACAACGTTTCTTTGAGCGGCACATTTTTGGGTCGGGACAGGTTATACATGAAAATTTTACAATCAAATGAAATTTTTGAGGTAGGTCATGAAAAAACCTTAAAAATCAAAGTCGAAAAAAGAAAAAAACCAAATGAAATTTCGCAGGCTCGAAAAAATATTTCGCCCGCTTGCCAGAAGCATGAATGTGCCAAAATGAAATGTTGGGAAATCGAGTTTCAAAGTTTATTGCTCTCTCAAAATTAGAAGAATTAGTTTCTAGTGTAAAAATGTACTTATATATTATACTCACACTATGCTCTTTTAACTGAGATAATTGTTCTGCTCGCATCCCTTCTATTCTCCGAGATTTAGCATATTCATTTTTCTGGCACAACAAAAATTTAAAAAGCTGATATATTTTTTGTTAACACATCTATACAAAAAAATTAAAAGTAGTCGGATCAGGTTAATCTGCTCATGCTTTCTATGCATTTTGATGCGCTGAATCCGAATAAGCTATAAGAATTGGCCCAACTGGTCATGGTATGGCCTTAACCTCAAAAGACGTAAAAAAATCACTGCAGATTGATTTTTAAATAACGTTAGGGCCAAGCCAAGACCTGCTAGGCCAATTCCGTTGGCGGATTGGGATTCGGAGCATCACAGTACTTGGGAAAACATCCGCGGCTTTGACTTATCGAAAGTATGTATGTAAATGAAAAAAGTTACACATTCAATTCAATTTCATATACACTAATGTGTTTTTATTTAAGATATTATTGCAAACATAGAACTAGTTCTTATTCTCATCAGAATCAGAATCTTCTGAAATGTTGGGTTGGGGAAAAGCGTTACCCTCAAGATTTTTATAAAAAGAATGATATTATTTTGGTATAACCAGTTTTTCACAAAATGTTTCCAAGAATTTTAGTTTTGATTTGGGAAGAGGCTACGGTTTCGAATAACCGGTTTGCCTTCATTTAAACAACTATTTTTTTACGATATTAAGCTATTAAAAATTCTTCATCGGTGTAATTTTTTTTAAGTATACCAGGCACGTATACGAGAACGATGGAACATACGAACATGTGCTGTTCTATTAAATTGTAAAAATTGTTTAGCCTATAACGAATGTTCATACAATATGCCACATTCATTTTTCTGGCTCAACTTTGTGTGATTGAATTGTACATTCGTGAAAATGGCATTGCAAATTATTGGGGTTTCCATGTACGTAGGAAGCTCTAGATTTAAGTAGTAACCTAGAGAATGACTAAAATGGGTTATCAAAGAGGCCGGTCATCACACTAATAGGCTAGGTACATTCCAAACTCAGAGTGTCCGATATATTGCTGTTTAAAACGTTTTTGTGGTTTGGATTTGTTATTCAATAATCGAATGTACTAAATTTGAATTTTTCCGTGTCACATTTATGCTGCTACAATCACACAAACATTTTGTATAGGCTGTCTTGTTTGTGATGTTTCGAATTACAAAACACATTCGGAGCATTTTCTATTGAAGCGCAGAGCAATAGAGGAGTATGTATGCTGTGCTCGGAAAGTTGGTAGGGTGGCAAGCTAGTGAACTCTGGTGCTTTGTTCCTGGCGCTCGAAAATCACCATCGAAACTATCGGGTAGATGCTGCGGCATTGTGAGTTTAGCGGTGAGATTATCATAATAAGATTGTGCGAACCCAGTCCTTACTGCGTGAGAATCACGCGATGTTTGTGGATTGCTTTTATGGGACGTTAATGCATATACTTATGGCAGTGTACGTAGGTGGAGTGTGTAGGATAGCCGCGAAATTGTAGGGAATTGCGGAGCTGCGTCTTTACATCATCATGGTGTAGGCTTACTGCAAATATATTTTTTATACATTTAAGTGTCGTGTACTACTTGCCATTTACGAAGCAAACAAATTGCAATTAAATGTGAATGAGTAGCCCAAATTCATAGCTAAGTAATAAAACGCAGCTGTTCGTTGTGGGTTTGAAAATATATCTTTTAGCGCGCTCTATCGAGGTACTCTTTGGATATTTTAACTTCAAGTAGGTTGAATTGAAAGGCAGTGTCTGAGCACTGTAATGGTGCTACCATTAGTTTGAATACTGACTAGTGTATGATGGACGAACTGCTTAGACTTGGTACAGATCTCAGGTGGGCTTTATACCTCCTTCTTATGTTGCTCATATATTGTGCTCTTTGTAGTGATAATACAGTTATTGCTTGAGTTTGGATTTTTGTGTAGCGTTTACATGACCAACTATTTATCAGACACAGACGAACTGGAAGCACTGCCTAGTTGTGGAGGAAGCGCCATTACAACTATGTGTATTAATTTTAACGACACTAGTTGTCATGTGTGTTAAAAAATCAGAGAATTTCTTTGTAGAGCTCCTAAGCAATATTATAAGCAAACAGGTATTTGTTATGTGTTGGATTTACGTGGTTCATAGTGTATAAAATCAACGCAATACAACTTCATAAATTGAGTCTCAATTATTAAGAGTTGCGACTGGTGGTTCACGGTAGTCTCCCCCCATGGAGAGAGGTAAATGTAAAATATATGTAAATACGCCAGTGACCGCCGTGATGATGATGGATTGTTTTTAAAAGGCGCGATGCTCCACGCTACCACACGCGATAGAGCTGGGGAGTGTTGCACTGCCCCGGTCGATATAAGCAACATCAAGTACGGGTTTAGGAACAACAGTTTTTTGCACAATTAGCAAGAAAATGTCTTGTCTAAGCGGGTTCGGTCGCCTACGTTGTATCGATGCACAGATAAGTAGGCAAGCAACTCCAGAGTGGTGGTTATGTCTACTGCAATTGTAAACAGCTTAGTGTTCAGTGAAAATTCATCTAGCCTTGCAGATGTGGCATTGCGGCGTCGGCATTGAACAGGTCGGTGGTCCCGTCCACGCCAAGATTTGGAGGATAAAAATAAAAAGGAGCACGACGCAAATGTGTGTGAACAGAGGAAGCTCGGACCTGAAACAATTCTTGGAGTGTGTATCGGCGCATCGTACCTACATAAGATAGGTTTACATATCAATACAAATGTACTTGTGTATGTTATGTCCTGGAGTAATGTGTAAGCATAAGTGATGTGTATGATGTTATGACATGCGTTTGAGTAGAGAGAATGTAAGTGAGTATATGATCCGACATGGTACAGTGTATTATAGTGACTGTGAACAAATGTACTAGCAGAGTGGAGATAGTACCGCAGAGAATCACACAGAGCACGATCATCCTAGATATAAATTAAAATATGCATGCATGTGTACCGCTGCCGAAGAAATGTATGGACACTGTGCTGCTTTTGTTGAGGTGAATAAAGAGCATCAGACGATATGTGTTAGACAAGAACAAATCAGCGGGTTAAGGTATTCAGGCTTCCGTGAAGTGTTAATTGCTTCATAGAATTTTATGTGGTTGTAACATCTTTGTACATTTTTTGATTAGATTTACATGAAATATAAAAGTTCGGACAAAGTTAACTTAAAAAATAGTATCCGACGTACAACTGTTTAGTTTTACAAAACGAACTTCACGAGTACTAAGTACTCACGCCTTTTCTTATTTCAATATGTTGTCCACTAATACGCCTCCATGATATGCCCGTTTTTTTCAACCTCTCGTGATAATCCCAATGTGCTTATGTTCCATCGGCGTGCCCCACAATAATTTCTGCAAGAATCTTAAAATTTTTCTGAATATTTACATAATTAAAATCCACTCGCGTTAGTCTTGCTGGGGTTTCTGTCGGCCATTTTAAATACACTCATAAAAGTTCTGCACTACTGAAGTAGCTCATAGAGTGGCAGTCGCTGAGATTAGACTTAAGGTCGCTAGGCTTTATCTCCTGACAACCGTTATTGGTAAGTTTTGTTAATATAGTTTATTATCGGTAGCGAACTATTAGCTTTTTGTTGCTTTCTTAATGGCTTCTTATCAACGCTTGGGATGTCGATTTTATACTGAGTTTTATCGGCACCTGTTTCATAAAAAACAATGCCTTCAACAGCATATTGATAACATGCCGATAGAAAGTGGTAAAGTCGTCATTAGAAAATCGATAAGTTTCTATTTCAAATAGATACGTTTTAATAAGTCGATAACTTTTCTCATAACAAATCGCTAATTTAAATATAAGGAATCGATAACTTTTCAATAGTAATCGACTTCCTTTCGTAGTAAATGATAAACTTTTAATGAATGACCGACAACTTTTATAATAATCGATAACTTTTTGATAAACCATACCGACAGCTGTTGAAAACAAGTCTGTACTTTCCAAATTACCACTTTGTGATAACATATTATTTTCGATAAACAATTTTTAATTGTTCGTTAAAAAATCGACGTTTTTCGATAACAAACCAATAATCATCCATATCAATTATAGCTAGTTGATATCCCTTTATCGATAGCAATTCATACACTTCGTTAACTCTTATATAGATTGTCGATAATGCACCTAATACAAACTAATACTCGTAACACTTCGATAAGATATATATTTAAGGGGCGAAATATGTATGTATAACGCAACGAGTTCTTTTTCTCGTATGAACCAAAATTCCCAACATATAGCGTTTTATAGAGTCTCGGACGTTGTGGGCTGATGAATCCTGTTAATTTTTTATACCTTTCATGAACCTGAAATGGTATATTAACTTGGTCCGATGTTTGTAACGTTGAGAAATATAGAAGATAGACTCACCATTAAGTATACCGAATTGATCAGGGCGACGAACTGAGTTGATATAGCCATGTCGCTGTCCGCTGTCTCCGTCCATCTGTCTGTTTGAACGCAAACTAGTCCGTCAAATTTGAGATATCTCAATGAAATTTGGCACAAGGATTATTTTTGTATTATATTAGACATTTGTCGATCCGGTAGGATCGGACCACTATAACACATTCTCCCATGCAACCGATCGTTCAGATAAGACGATTTTGGTCATTCCTGCGCACTTAGAAAGTATAAACTGAAACTCGGTGATATATATTCTAATATATCATAGAAGATATCCTGAAAAAATCACTTTGATCGGAGCTATATATAGTTATATCCTCATACACCGATCGTTCAGATAGAAAGATTTTAGCCATTTCTCCTTAATTTCCAATGTAAAACCGTTAACTTGGTGATCATTTATTCTAATATATCATAGAAGATTTCATGAAAAATCATTTCGATCGGAGCTATATATAATATATATCCCATACAACCGATTGTTCAGATAAGGGGTTTTTTGCCATTTTTTATTTTATATTTATCTTAAAAATCGTTAGGTATGTACATCTGTTCACTATATATTTCTTATCTATACATCCGATTATTTGGAGCTTACGAACGGATAAGGTTATTGTTCATCTAGCCCCATCATGAAAGGCACAGCCGAAGACAGTCCTCGCCCTTACATGTTGTGTTGTTTTAATACATACTATATTCTAATTCTTATTTATGTTTTATTTATAATTTACTAATTTTATTGTTAACGAGTCCTTTGAGAGGCAGTGGTTTTTAAGCGCCGTGATCTAACTGCTCAGCTACGAGAAACTCCATCAGCTGAGAATACAGAGTCACAATTTCAATATAAAAGATTAAAAGTTTACATATTATTTTTTAGAGCGGGTCCGCACATCTCAATATTCCGGATTCTGCTAAGCGACAATATTTCGTATACTCAGAGGGACAGAACACTGGCGCAGTATGCCAGGCTTGAGGCAATCTAAGGTACTGCTGTGGGGCTACAACACAACCTCGATATAGGCCTTATGGCCTAGTCGAAAGATACCCACCTGAGATCCTAACAGCTAGTCTTAGCAGACACTGCAGACTGAACAGTCGCATGCAGAAGCTGCATACTATCGAACAACACATGCCGATTTTGTGATCGATCAGCGGAGACGGCGAACATATCCTCCTGAAATGTGACGCATCTCTAAGACGTAGGGCTAAGTGTTTTGGGTTCACCATGGCCAGAGAACTCTCACATCAAATTTTTCCTCAAAGCCAGGTGAAAACCCTGCTAGGGTGCATCGAGAAGTCGGCTTGGATGAGGTGCTGTGAAGTCAGTTGAGGCACAATAGACACAATGTGTCGCAGTGCGATCCTCATTATTATCTATCTATCTTCGTATGACAACCTTAGCATGCGATCGAATTTGCACATTCGTTTAAGACTTGTTTGTAAGACGTACATGTCGTATACGTAGCGAATAGTGTGTTTTGCTTACGCACCTTCGTGATATAAATTGAAAGCCTTTTTCTTGCAATATTCGCAATTGTCATCGTAGATTGTCATACTTTTATTGTCCTGTAGGCGCAACTAAACATGATTACTAAACGTCTGCATGTGTAGCGTATGCACAACAATAGCGAAGGCGCTGTATAGCAGTAAATTTTCATGTTATTGACAAACATCTCAATTTGTATGTTGATAGACAATTTGAATGTCAAGTGCCTAGTAATCTCCTGAGACGACAGTCAAGTGAGTAGTGAATGGCGAGTGAGCGCGTAAGCGTAGTGTGAATGGGATATATGACACGGTCGCCACTTCGGTCCATTTGGACCAAAATGGTCTTTTTTTTTTTTTTTTTTTTTTTGTGGGGGTTTTTTTTTTTTAGGGGGGGGGGAGAAAGGGGGGGGGGGGGGGTGGGGTGGTGTTTTTTTTTTTTTTTGGTTTTGGGGGGTAGGGGGGGGGGGGGGGGGGGGGGGTGGTGGGTTGGGGGGGGGGGGGGGGGGGGGGGGGGGGGGGGGGGGGGGGGGGGGGGGGGGGGGGGGGGGAAGGGGGGGGGAAAAAAAAAGGGGGGGGGGGGGGGGGGGGGGGGGGGGGGGGGGGCCGGGCCAGACCATTTAGTCCGCTGGTCAATGTATGTGTCACTGTTGGTCCTTTTAGGCTGTATCGAAGTGCGAGTGAGCGAGGAAGCGAGTGTGAATGGGATATATGACCACGTCGCCACTTCGGTCATTTGGACCAAAATGGTCCTTTCCAGCCCCATTTAGTCCGCTGTCAATTGTTTCAATTGGTCCTTTTTAGCTGTATCCAAAGTATTTGGTACTTTTGTTTCTTTTTCACTGAGTAAAAATATACACACTGCCCACAAATTGTCCATACCTTCAGTACCCGTATATAATTTCAATTTACCTCAATGTATTTCTTACACAATCAATGAACAATGGCATTTCACCTAGCAGTTATTTAAATTTAGAAAAGTTCTGATGCTTCTTGAAGCAACCAATTTTGCGTAATAGTTAATGATGAAATAAGCGGCCAATCAACACAACTTATTGTGGCTAGTATTCTGATCGGTTCTCAGTCGCTTTCGTGATCACGTATTTAACTATTGCTGCAAAGCACGTGCACCTCAAAGAAATTTGATGGAGTTCGCCATGATAAAACCATTCTTGAACTGAAAGCAAAGTTTAAACAGGGGATTAATATGTTTATATAAGTGCACTGCCACTCCCTTAACTTTCAAAAGAGCAATATATCGACGTGCCAAGCAAAAACTGACCCTTACAAAATTTTTACAAGAATGCAAGTAAAATCTTGAAAATGCACTTTCGTTGGGATGTCGAATTTAATTTTTCTACACAGCCAAGCAAATTTATGAGTTAAGGAATTCGAAGACTATTGTATGTTAAGGCACGTAAGATACTAGCAATTATTTCAATTGTTGGCTCCCTCTGGAAAGTGTCTTCATGTGTACGTTTACACTGCGATGCAGCTAAAATTTTTATCTTTTTGTCTGGAAGTTTAATTTAAGAACTGTGGCTAGATTCAATAAATGTGAGTTTAAAATGTACATTTTTCCTAAAACAAATTATATGAAACACCGTTGTATCATATATTGTACCTTTCCAAACACGATTACTGAATCTAGGCCATAGATGAGAAATTGAACAAACGGAAGAGCAAAGAATTTAAATTTGCTTTTCATTAAACAAAATTTAAATACCCAGCATTGAAAACATTTTTTTTTTAATTTTAGGACTAACTTTATGATAATTAATACAACCCGAGCTCTGGGGCAGTTTAGAAATAAAATTTTTATATAAATAAAACGGAACTACATAATTTGACTGCGGGACGTGTTTGCCTCCACGTTTTTTTATAAAAACGAAAGTGGTTGTGACATTTACTTTACCAATGCAGACAAATCCAAGAAATGTAGAAACGTAATACATAACAGTACAATTTATTTTCGTTTGTGCAACAAACTTGTTATTTCTAACATATAAAATTTAGGCAACTCACAAAGTCTTATATCGTTTAATCAAAAATTTGTGTATAGGGGAAGGGAAAAGAAGAAGGGGGGGGGGGGGGGGGGGGGGGGGGGGGGGGGAAGGGGGAAAAAAAAAAGAAAAAAAAGGGAAAAAGGAATTCACGGTGCCGAAATTAAGATGTTACAACGAATTCGACACATTGTGAATTGCCGAACTCTTCGTAAAACCAATTAAAGAATACCAAAAATTTGGTCCATTTCTTTGAGATTTGGTCCTTTTTTTCGAAGAGTTTTGGTCCCAAATGAAAACATGTATGGCAACCGTGTATTTGACAACAAATATGATGATTTCGATTGACACACGCAGACAGCGAATAATGAGAATTGGGAAATGCATTTGTTGACAAGTAGCTTAGGCGCACACAAATCCAAAACACAATGGGCATATCATGATGTTGTACAAATTCGGCCAGCGCAGGCAAATTACAAATTTATGCAATTTTTAATGACTTTGCCGAAACACATAAAGGCATGCACATATATAAATCGAAATTGAGGAGCATATTCTTGAGAAAAACTTATGAAATATTTTTGCAGGGAAATTTAATTTAAACTAAAAATTTAAATGCATTTTGTGGTGTAAAAGAGAAATGCCTAAGCACTTATCCATATTTTTTTTGTTGACAAAAAACAAAAAAAAAAAAAAAAAACAATTACTATATAAAGAAAAATAACCACAAACAAGGTAAAATTTAAAAAGTTAAAAAAAAAAATGTAATGGAATGCAGGCGTTTGTTTATATAGCAGAACTCTTTTTCCATTTTTATTTCGGCGCGTGCATAATACTTCATGCCAATCCAGGCACGTACACGGAGTCAGTTGATAATAAAAACAGAAGCTAAAGTAAAAACCTTACGAGCCACAAAAAAAACAAACACGCCCAAAAAACCGGCAAATAATAGCAAAATAAAAGCCGCGTCCACTGCTGCCTCACTGGACGTGCAACAAATGTTTTATGCGGCTGAAAATAAGCGCTTTTTTAACGGTACTTATTCAGCGTCCATCTCACTATTGATGCAGTAAAGCTGCTGCTGGTTGAAAAAAAAAAAAATAATAATAATTCAAGAAAAAAGTCATTTGATTCAGTTGTGTTGTACTAAAAGGAGTAGAAACGAACAGGGAATGGGGAATAAACTTCAAATAACACCCGAGCACGAGAGAGAAATGCCCTTAAAAGGAAGTGTTAGTGGTGACTGCCAAGATCCTCTGAGAGTGGGAGTATGAGTGGGAAGTTAAAATTGTAGTGGACTAAATAGAGGCAATATCGAAACAGAAAGAATTTGGTATTTCGTAGCTACCGAAAATAATTTTTTCCTAGTATTTTTATATAGAGTCTAGGGCTTCTGTCAGTGTGAAATGTTCCACGCATGGACGTACCATGAACTTTCTACTGCGCAATCTATATTGCGGCTAGCTGCTGAAGCAGCGCTGTTTTTATCGTAGTTAGGTTAGGTTAGGTTAAGAGGGCGTGTGTGGGTATTACCCACATTTCCACTCGGAGGACATTTTGTCTATTGTGAGTGCCTCCAGTAAGTGCTGGGATGCGGCACATTCGGTTTACCCCTTACCTCCTAGTTAGTCTTAATAACACCACTTGCTTTCTGATGAACCCAACCTTTCTGCCAGCTATCGAAGACCCGTGAGCCACAGAAAACTGAGCTTCACCTTTGAAGCCGCCTGACATCGGCAGAGAAAGTGGTAGATCGACTCGCTTCCTACTCATCCTGACAGCTTCTGCAGAGGGAAGCTTGTTGTATTTTGCCACCGTCGGAGCATTGGTGCGCATAGACAATGACCTGTGATGATACCCAATAAGTACTTTCACCGCATATTGTCAATTCAGAAGGAAGCTGGTGCCTTTCTATCCAAACATTCGATAAGACCTTGAGACTTCGCAGTCAAAACCCTTTTGTTTCATAGAAGTTCCGTTGCCCTGTTCTCATATTTTCCTCGATTCTACCCAGGAGATAACTCAACGGTGGTCGGACGGAGCTGTCCACCTCACTCATGTCAAAATCGGAACCTTTCCTATCCATCTCATCTGCGAGTTCATTCCCTTCAATTCCGCTTTGCCCAGGGACCTAGCAAAGGGAGA
>JARSSU010017211.1:0-23376 GCA_029619165.1 Eurosta solidaginis | reverse complement strand
ATTCATAAAATTTGTCAAATAGACCAAGGTTCACAAAAAACCTTTTGTATCATCCCGTATACAAAGGTTCTTGGTCTAACCCACAAAAGAGTCTCTCCACCAGATATCTGGAATGGGTGGAACGGTTTGTGAAAAATGCCAATAAAGTCTGCCAGATACATCTGTCAGCAGACTTAACCCAAATTGATAGACGCACAAGCAATAATTTTGCCGAGCTAAACTAAGTTCTTGCCCACAGTCAGAGTTTTACAGCATCACGCTCTTACGAAGAACTCGCTCCCATTTACGGATAGCCGATCCTACAGTATTCGACATTACATCGAAAATCGATGTGGTACTCAGGCGCAGCGATAGCACCCACGAAATCTCTCACCGAAGGCTCCTACGAATCTGTGAGTGGACATTACTTGCCCAAAGACACATATTCGGATGGATATTATGCGGCCCTGTAGCTGAAAGGTATCAATCGCTCAGCACTCATGTCACACGAATGCACCGACTGACCCACATCTAATCAACTGTGTTATGTTTGAGACCATTTGGGACAGGAAGAAGTTCACCAAACAACACAACGATCAGCAGATGAGAATACGGCGAGGCACTCTACCGGACAACCACAATTCCTGTGAGAAGATGGACGCTACGAGAGTACAAACTACCCTTCAAATCAGAATTTCTCAGCCAATCGGCACTCGGTCATTCACGACCCGCAGCACAACAGCAGTACATCAGCAGCGAACGAACCTCGAAAGAAAATACCGAATTAAGAGACAATATGTTTTGAAGTCCTTAATGAATATTTAAACCATGGATCACGATGGGAACCGGGCCTCCCAACCAAAGAGATAATTAGAGATGGAATAGTATCATATTCGTTTTATCTACCCCATCAATTGCTGTCTAAACCCGACAGACAAAACCACAATGTAAAAGTGCGAGTTGTCTTCAAACGCATCAAAATGTCGCATGCTGGCAACTCGTTGAACGACGTGTTCATACAGGCCCATTTCTAAAAATGTCTTAATGCTGTCATATCTTAAATGGCGGACTTTGATAAGTTTGGTTTTAAAACGGCGATATTGAGAAAATTTTCTAGCAAATACTCATCATGAAGAAGCTAAATATTTTCATCGACTCGTTTTCACCAAAACCACACCAAACTCTGCCGATACAAGATTTTCACGACATAAAAAAACAGTTACCTTTGGTGGTTAATTTGCGGGCCATATTTGGCGATAGACCCTACACACAACTCGTCCACGACTGTCAAAACGAAATCCGAGCTCGCTAAAAAAATTTTATGAATGATAATTTATGTTGACACGATATTTGTCAGGCGGGTCATAATATACAGTCCACTGTGATATATGACTCAAGTTATCGCGAAGAGACTTAAAATCGGCAGGCGTTTACCTTTCCGGGAGATAGTCAGGCAAATCACTGAATTGTAAAACCCGGTCCCAACGCCCTGATTTGCTAGACGTTCAACTTCCTATAAATTCCATGATTCGAGTTAACAAAAACCGTGGAATTCAGTGGAACGGCTCACCACACGATGTCGCACAACACGTATGATCCACCAATTATAGCAGACACAACAACGACACAAAAGACAGATTTATCACAGCAGTGCAATACTGTTTGATCCCCCGCGCGTGAGGCCCTTCGCCAATAATGATCTTGCAAAAATGTTGCTAGACAACAACTGTACTGGATGGAAGGAACGGATTGGTACGAAAGACAGTGTAAGCCCGGAGCTCCCAAAAAGGATGTGTCATTTATGAATAATTTACTCACTCAGAGAACATTAAAATACCTAGTTGGGTACAGTATTCCCCGATAATTAAATCCAAGCTGCATGGACTCTCAGTGATGCTTCAGAAAAAGCGTTTGTGCCTGTAATATAACGCGACCAAATCCATGAAAATCGTTTTTTGCATCCACATTTGCTAGCATGCTAAAACAAAGTAGCACCCCTCCAAACCGTGAGTCTTCACGGTTGGAACTCTGTGGAGCGACAGTTTTATACTCTCAAGTTTAGTGAAACAGTATGCTTGAACGTGAGCTGAATATCTTACCCCCACACGAACTCATCCTCTAGGAGCGATTCTGCCAATAGTACTGGCTGTGGATTAGAAAAACCATCCCCAATACCTGGAAAACGTATGCCGCCACAGAACCTCTGAAAATTCTTAAGAACGTCGACAACGCTCAGAGTTTGGAGGCAAGTTTTTACAGTAAGGATAACCCCAGCGGATTTGGCACCGAGGCTGCAAGCCTCAGGACTTTAGTCCAATGTCGCCTTATGGTTGGGAAGAACTAATTGGCTTCTCAATCAGCAACGTCATGTCCAAAGGTATATCTCACACCCAACTCCCCCCGAAAAAACGACATGGAAAGTATTCGCACACCGGCAGAAGAAAATATAGACATACTCACGACCGTTTGTGTCGCATTTTTCTCGAGCGCTTAGTAGTGTGCCTATATATGTTGCGGTTTTAGCCCAAAAGCAAGAAAACTAGAAGTTCAGCCACACGCTCAACCTACCCACGCCGAAGTGAATGATGTCAAAACATCAAAATCGACGATCACTTAAAACTCAACGAAATACTATACGTGAATTACGATAGAGCTGCTTCAACGCAGGAGCTTACCCAAATAAAGAACCCCTTCTGACATTAAACCCCATGGTGAGAACTCAGGAAATCATGCGAGTTTCTGGACGATAGCATATGCCACTTGTAGCTTTAACGAGCAGCACCATATATCATACCGAACTCTGATTTTGTTCTCTCTGTTTGACTTCCTCATTCGAACCTGCTGCACGCCGACAAACAGCATGATGATTCCGAAGCCTAACCGCAACAGTACTTCCTTCCACGTTGAAGCAAAAGGTCAAAAAGCCGCATCTTCTACTGCAAAAACCTGCAGTCAAACAAAACAGCAGATTGAAACGAAGATAATGGCAGATTTGCCACCCGAGAGGTCAAACGTATTCCCTACCCTTTCATACAACAGGAGTCGCTTTGCTGGAACATTATGCGTAAAAACTTCTCCCCTTCCCGAGACTTCGTATCTGAAAGCATCTGACGTTTGTGTGTTCGTCTGTTATTCACAAAGGCTGTTCATTTGAAGTGTGCTCTGACCTCACCACGAATGCCTTCAAACGCAGCCTTGTTCGATTCCCTGCCGCCGTGCCTACCCCACCAGATACATTTTGACAACGAAAGACGTTCGTACGGAAGCACAACGCGGATACAAAGAGAAATTCACCACCATGCCAAGAAAGTCCCCGCTACAGACGTCGCGAAGGTATGAAACTCACGGATTCTCATGGAAATTCATCCCACCATACGCTCCCACATGGGTGGTCTATGGGAAGCGCCCTTGGATGAAATTGATAATAATTCATGAGCTATGCTTCTCAAAATTCAAACTGTGAGTTGTTTTTATCAAAATCAACTGTCTTCGATCTAGGTTCGTTAAATTAAAGCAAGATACAGGAAAACCGTATGGATCAGTTAGAACAAGCGATCATTGTCATCCTTCGATAGAGCTTATGCAAGTATTACGTCTTGTCGAACAGTGTTTGTTAGTGTTCACGATTTTGGTGTTCTCACTGAATGTATATGTAAGATGGCGTAGAGTGAGCGCGGCAAAGTCTTCTACCTCAAAAACTCCGGGAACACGACTCTTCTTATGAAAATTTATTAGTACACAACCACTGATTGTTCGTAAATAGATTAATAAATCATCAATTGGGACAGAATTATTGCTACCTGAAACACGAATATGTATATAGTCCTATAAACACATACTCCAGGGCATAAAGAATTCTATTCCTACGCTTGTGCGTACGCCGACGTAATCGCTCCTCTGTCGTTATCCGGCTTGCATAGCACTAAGTACCATGAAAGAAGCTATAATACCATCACACCCCGTGAAGTCAATCAAAGTAATAGGCCACTACGAGAATAAGCACTGAAAACTTATAAAAAGTGCAGTTCAAAACCACCGAAAAATTCATTAGCACTACTGATGGAACAAGACATAAAAACATCAAATATTTGAATTGTGAAGATAGACCTAGCTCGAAAAAGTCATAATCTCAAAGAATGCGGGATCCGGGCAAATGGCAAGAGGAGCGGTTTTAACCCCATCCCCGCGTACCAAATGGCAAATGGGTCCGCTACCTGCCCTGTATTCGAAACAAATTAACAAGCAAATTTAAGTTCAAGGTTGGAGGCTGATTAGTGCGTGGTAAAGGATGAGTTACTTGACCATCCTCTCGAGACGAATGGCAGCTTTTTGGGACTAAATGGGATAAATCACCATTTATCTCGATCCAACGATCTCTGGATTTGAACAGGTACTTATCAACAATTATTCATATGTTGTTACGTAAAGTCATTTGTTGCGTGAAATATCAACATACTCTATGAACCTCCACCCTTACAAAGTTAAACGAAATGGACTAAACATTAAACCAGTAATGATAAATATAAAATTTACTCTTTTTGGCGCCAAGTACTACTATAAATAACATCGTGGGCGTGCTACCAAGATGCCTAGTAGGTCTACGCTACAATCCCGCCACTCGTACCTCTGGTACCCTCTGCTTCATTGCCCCCTAGCAATCTGGAAAGAGGTCAAGCTACCCTAACACTGACGCACGCCCCAGTACCTCTGACAATAAATACTGATATTTTTGTGCTTTTGTCTATTTGTCTTACTTTACACGAGGCCGACCGCAGAATAGATGATACGGAAAGATGCCAAAATTGGCTTGGCTCTCTACTAAAAATGTTCGGACCAGCTGATCATCGCCGCCAGATTGATGGAATCATTAGCTATTGGATCGGGTGCGCAATTTTGCCTCGGCGATGAAGCCGGAGTCGCAATGAAAAACAGCGAGTGCCGAATAGCCTGCTTGACAAAATTGCGGGGGAGGGGAAAAGATAAAAAGAGCTAGCGGCACTACGAAAAAAGCTTGACAATAGAGCGTGGCAAAACAGACACAGAACCTGGTACGATCGCAGAACAAATATTAGTTTAAAATTTTTTATTGCAACGTCCTGGTTGCATAGGCAGTAAGGGACTCAGAAAAAACAACACATAATTTCCTCGACTAGCACACAGGCAAGACTTTTTCACAATAATGAATGGGCTCGAAAACACCTCCACGCCTAGCCGCGTTATCACATTAAATGTCATTCTAGTACGTGACGTTTGAGTTTCCATAGTATTCTAAAACAATGCAGCTCCTACACAGCCATATTGACGGGCGATCGCATACTGAGCCCCACCACGACCCGACTCTCTCTCTAGATCATCCGAAACCACATTGTTGCGACAAAGTCAGACCAAACATAGGAAACAAGGTGCAACTAGATTCGTTACCCAACAAGGACACAGAAGCTCATGTACAGAGCGCAAATCGAAAAACTTGGGAGCCCCTAGAACATCAGTCGACAACGTTGATGCTTAGGACGGGCCAAAAGAATTAGCAAAAAAAGACGCTGATCGGCTAGTAAAGAGAAACTTGCAGCGCTGAGGGCTAAGTACAAACTTCGCGGAGAATTACGTCGTACGCCGAGGCACGGAGCAGGGGCACTCTCAGCGAATAGCACTTTTGTAAGTGATGCAAGACACGGTTAGATTTCCTTAAAAACTTTGCCTGAAACAGCCTCGTAATATTTGGCAAAGTAACGCGCTGTTTCGAGAGGATGATCCATAATGAAGAGGTTTTGGCGAGGGGAACCTCACTCCTATTACTATATGTTACGCTTAATAAAAAGCATTGTTGTAAGAGCAACATGATAATCCAGATGTTCGGGACAGAAGATCGGCACCACCTCGCACACTTTCGAAAAACAGTTCAAACTTGGCTGTTGTAAAGGTAAGACAATATTTATAACACAGCAGAAGGAAAAGTTTAACATTCCTCTAAGGCAGGGAATAAGGAAAGGACCAATGGTCAACGATTCAAGCGCCCACAGAAAGCATGGAATAATGGTGCAGGTGGGGAAACCAAAGAAAATACATAAAAGATAGTAAAAGGCGAGAAAAAATTGCAAAATGTGCTTGTGGGCTTCGGCCCTTTTCAAAAAAATGTAATTCGGCATTTGCTAGCGAAATACTTGTAAAAATGCTCAGAGCACGACCTTCAGGAACAAACCAACCTTCTTCGAGCATGCCGCAGCAGGAGTGTTGAAAATTTGGTGTGGGTATGTGGTACAGTGGAATGAATACTTACAAGCAAGTCGAAAAGCGGGACTAGAATATCGCTGGACGAGGGAAAGTGGCGTTTTGAGGCGCTCGGAGAAAAGGCATCTCGCAGCCAGGGGTGGACATGAATAAGGGTCGGAGTGGAAGGGAAGCGAAATTGAAACCGGCCCCCCGCCCAGCCCCGCCGGTTTTTGATAGTACACGAGTTAAGATCGTCCGGGCCAGTCCCGCATAAGAGGGCCACTACAGGGTTGACATACTACAGGAGATAAAAAAGGGTTGAAGCAGAGCATATTTAAAAAAAGGAGCGACAGAGATGTAAAAGGAGAGGCCTGTAGGCCGCGAGCAGATAATATATACTGGGTTGTATCAATGGAAGTCTACCAAAAGATTTTAGTTGAAGTGGAGGTAATTAAAAATATGAGACGAAAATCCGACTATGACCACACGCCACTGTTGTCGATATGAGAATATTACGAAAAAATGGATGTCATAATTCTATACCAAATACGACGGATGAAACATGGTAATTGGATTGGTTTATTGACGCGAAATATAACTTTAGAAAAAAACGTTGTTAAAATGGTTGTGGCACCTACCATATTAAGTAGAAGAAAATGAAAAAGTTCTGCAGGCGAAATAAAAAACCCTTGAATCTGGCAAGTATTACAGATATAAATAAAATTAGCGGTATCCAACAGATGATGTTCTGGGTCACCTTGGTCCACATTTTGGTCGATATCTGGAAAAAAGCGAACCACCTATACAACTAACCACCACTCCCTTTTAAAACCCTCATTATACCTTTAATTGATACCCATATCGTACAAACATATTCAAGAGTCACCCTGGTCCACCTTTATGGCGATATTTCGAAACGGCGTCCACCTATAGAACTAAGGCCCACTCCACTTTAAAATACTCATATCACTTGCATTTGATACCCATATTGTACAAACGCATTCTAGAGTCACCGCTGGTCCACCTTTATGGCGATATCTCGAAAAGGCGTCCACCTATAGAACTATGCCCCACGCCCTTTTAAAATACTCATTAACACCTTTCATTTGATACCCATATCGTACAAAGATATGTCTAGAGTCACCCCTGGTCCACCTTATGGCGATATCTCGAAAGGCGAACACCTATAGAACGAAGGCCCACTCCCTTTAAAAATACTGTCACGGATATTACCACCCCTAAGTTATCCCATCACTAAGGCGATGCTAAGGCCATGCCAAGCAGTATTTACGTTAATAATCAAATCAAGTATACACATATATAAGGCAGCCCAGAGAGATGTCACACACAGATGCATTTACTATACGGCTATGTGCGCGCGAGAGACTGGTAAAACTACAAAAACATTCACATCAATAATTCAATCTTTATGTGTTTACATAAACGAATAAAATAATGCGTCTACACATATGTACGTATACGAGCAGCGGAGCGACATGCACAAACACATGCATATATCTTATCTCAGTGGGTCACACAAGAGAGGGCAATAATTTGTGCACGCAGTTGTGGCTGGCGATTTTGTAGCCGAAACAACTAGTAACTTCTGGAAATCGAAGAGCCTAGAAGTATGCAGCATAAAAATAAAAGCGGTGCAGGGCGAGTAAGAAGGAATTCAGTTTGAGTTGAGCAATCAATCAGTTATTGATGAAGCAGCGAGTAGGCAAAGTATAAGTGTATTGTGAAGTACTTTAAAAAGGCCATTTTGTAAGCAGTTCCATCGAACTGACATAAAAAAGATACCACACAAATCACACGTTGAGTGATGAGCCACACTCAGATCCTTACCATTTACAATCCTGGCAGCTTTAGATGGATGAACACTGCCCCGACTGCCCTCCCATATCCTATGGCTTCCATTCTGTGGGGAAATTTAAAAATGGGTGTGAAAGCCCCGCCTTCTCACAACTTACGTTACCTTCGGGTTCTAGACAGAGATAGAAAGAACTGACACGATCATTTCTTCTGATCATACAAAAATTCTTTATTTCTCAACAGTATAACGTACTATATTACAAAAAGGTGATTGACCTTATATCTACATGGCTATGTTTTTGTTATAATACGCTTGACTTCTAATTTACATAGGATTACCTCAAGATGAAAGATAGTAGAAACTCAAATGCAAACAACAAAAGTATAAAATTCATTTTCGGAATAGAGGAGGAAGCAAACTGATATATTGCCAAATGCGCAAACGGCTCGCCCCTACAATTTAAGCTAGCTTATGCTTAGAGCGGCGGTCAAAAGAAAGACACTTTCTATGTACTATGCACATGTGTATGTCATGCGCATACAGAAAATTATGTATATTAGGCTGCTAGACCAATCTTTTCATACAAGTATATAGCATGAAAAAAAACTGCAAACATATATGTATGTAGCAACATATATATATATAATCACGTATTTTCTTGTAATAAAGTTGTTAAAACGCTACTGATTTCTACTATACTGTTTTTGATACCAAATTTTATCAGAAAAAAAATTTCTTTAAATAGAACAAAATGTTTTATATAATTTTCAAATACTCACGGTGTTATATACTGGTTCAGAAGTGAAGCGCTTCCCTCGTTGCGGCATCGATGAACGGCTTTAGAAATTATTACATGGTTGTATGTATATATGTATATAAATGCTCTAACGACATGCATATATGAATTATGGAAAAACCAAAAAACACTCTCTTTTCTTTATGATAACCCCTTTTTTTGTTTCTTTAAACCGCATTCCTTTTCTAGTGAAAATTTTAAAATATTAAACTTTTATTAGTTTTTCTTCTTTTGCAATATATGTCTATATCTATATTATATGTTTATGGGGTAGTATCAGCGCTCTTATAGCTACATATATCCACACGTGTATACACCCTTATGCACTTTGTAAGGGTTTTCTTCTTCTTTCATATTTCACACTATTTAGGTAATTTATTTGATTTATTTATTATTATAATACTTATTAATCTAAACTTTAGTTTTAATTGACCGCATTTTTGCTTAATACAAAGGTCAAAGTTTGTTTCCAGCTAAATTTTCCTTTTCCTTTCCACTGCATATATAGTTACTTTATAGATTACCGAACATACTAAATTTTTCAGTTTTCTACTGAGCTCGACTGAAGTTCAGCTTGAGCCTAACTGTACCGCCTCTCTAAGCTTATTATACTACATATGTATACTATGAGAGTTAAGTATATTTTTTGTTTTGGACATTAGATATTTTCGAGAAAAAAAAACTTTCTTACTTTGTTTTTTCTTTCTTATGCTATTTCCTTCCAAGTTAATTTTTGACCAATATATGCACACTAATAATTTCCTTTCTATTTTTCTATCGATGCTTCTTTTGCAAAATTCTGTCTTATATTGCTATCTATTCTATTTTGTATATTTGTTACTAGTATGAAATCAAATCAAAAAAATCATAAGACACCAGAAAAGTAATGATTCAGGATTACAATTCCCATTGCCATCAGCTGCTGGATGCGGATCCTCTGGCAACTTGCAATACCCTTCTCCAGCTCCAAATGATGTTCTGCTCCAATCTCGAAACTTTGTTTAAAATTTTAGTTTTGTTTGCGTATTCGGATTTTATTTTTCTTTTTGTTTACGGTCAACGCGACACTCTCTAGAGAACTTTCCTCTTTACATTAAGCGAATTTACAAAACCGTATATACTATTTTTGCAAAATCCGTACCGACTTATAAATGAATTAATAAACTCAATACTCGAGACCACTTTTACGATCTACCGCTTTCTATTAATTAGTTCACCCTCACATGTCATTAACTTCCTAATAAGAGAATAAAGTCTTTTGCATTGGTGATCATTTGCTGCCCAAAAAGCGAAAGTAGAGGCTAAACCAATTGTCTGGTGGTACGAGCTCCGCAATGATTCCGAAATTTCCGGTATATATCTATCCGAATGGCAGTTATTATGGAGCGATTTACTCTTCGCTGGCATTAGCCTGAGGACTATATACGGCTGCATAAACATATTTTATACTTCTTTCTCCCAGAAAATTATTAAACTGCGTACATTTAAATTGCTTGCCATTATCGCTTATAATCACTTCTGGCGTACCAAATATCGTAAATACGTCTTCCCTTAAATACTTTATTATTGCCGTAGAGTTCAGTTTCCTTAGAGGCTTTAATAAGAGGACATTTTTGTCATATGATCAACCACAATCAACATGCCAATATTATCTTCCTTCGATCTGGGATATGGACCTAACAAATCTATATATAATCGCTCAAATGGACGCTGAACCTTAAATGTGTCTGTCATCGGTGGGCGAAGAATAGCATTAGGTGATTTCGTTTGCTGACAAATAGAGCACTGGCTATAAATCTTTTAACATCTATTATCATGTCTGGCCAATACAAATTAGTTGTAATCTAGCTAGAGTTTTTGCAATACCACCGTGAGATTTGTTTGGGGGATTATGAGCACTTTCAATGGCCTTAACCGTCAATACTTTTGGTACCCACAATTTCCAGTTGAACTTTTCCCGTCTTCATTTCCATCTGGGTGTCAGTTCTTTTGTATATTTTTCCTTCCCTAATTTGCACATCAGGTAGGCGAGATTGGTTTTCTTGTACGTAAGCTCTTAGTTTTTGATAATCCTCGGACTCGAACTCATCTGGCTCCATATCAATAATGGGATAACAACTGACTTCAGAGATTTCTTCAAGTTCTGCTCGATAAGCAGTCCGGAACATGTTTTGGATTCCGCGTCTGTGTACAATTTGAAATTTGTGACCCTATAATTTAACGACCACCTCGCCAATCTGCCGCTAAGATCGGTCTGTTGCATAAGCCATTTAAGACTTGCGTGATCAATGATCACGGTGAATCTTGACCCTCAACGTAAGACGAAATTTCTTAATTGCCAATATTGCAGCTAAGCACTCAAGCTACTGTTACACTATAATTCAACTGGGCTTATTTAGTTTTTTTGAAAAATACGAAATAGGCATTTCTTCCCCTTGTTCATTCACTTGGGCCAGTACAAGCACCTACACCTTGATTACTGGCATCACATTAAATTAAAAGGGCTTTTAGTAATCCGGATTGGCTAAAAATGGTGCACTACAAGCTTTTTCTTTAGTTTTTCAAAAGCTGCTTGCGCTTCTTCATTCCAGTGGAATCCACGGCCTTTTTTAAGAAGGTTTGTTAGTGGCGTAGTTAGCGATGCAAAGTTGTCTACGAATCGCCGATACCATCCTACCATACCAAGGAATCTTCTTAGCTGTCTCACCGTCTTTGGGCGCTGGGAAATTTATCATGGATGAAACCTTTTCTGGGTCAGTACAAAGAGTACCATTTCCCACAATAAAACCTAGGTATTTACTTCGCGAATACAAAATTTACTTTTTCTGTACATTTATAGTGAGGCCAGCCCTTCGAAGTTGATATGCAACTTCAGATAATACAGATATATGTTTTTGAAAGCTGTTTGAAATAATAAGGAGGTCATCCAAATAAACAAAACTTCATCTTTCAGGTTTGCTGGTATCACGTGATCCATTAACGACAAAGGGCTTGTGGTGCATTACACAGGCAAAAGGGCATCACGCGGTATCTGTATAATGGTCTATTCGGAACAGTAAAGCATGTCAAAGCACGAGATTTTTCCGACAAGAGTATTGCCAGAAAGCTCGTCTCAAATCCAGTGAAGATATGAACTCAGCTTTCGGCAATCGACTTAATATTCCGTCGATATGCGGTAAAGGGTATGCATCTTTTACTGTTACGCTGTTTACTTTTCTAGCATCGAGACACAATCTAACTTTCGTTGGCTTTCGTACTAACACTATGGGACTTGCCCAAGGACTATTTGGTGCTCTTCAATTACCCCTAGCTTAGCATCTCATCGATCTCTTTGTACCAGTTTTTCTATGGCTGGGGATATAGGAAAGTACCTTTGTTTTCGTTGGTTTAACGTTTGCTTCAATTTCTATTACGTGCTCGGTTAGAGAAGTTTTCCCTAGCCCCTCCTTTTCGTAAGAAAGAAAGGTATTTATAACATTTTTCAACTTTATGGCTTGCTGTTCGGTGAGATAGTGTTTATTGGCATTTTTTAGGCTCTTCTGTTTTATCATCTACGTCTATTTGCGCGATAAGGGGTGGTGATATGCTAATTCTTTCCAAAAATCAACGCCAAGTATTAAATCTTGGCTATGCTTCGCACAACATAAAACTTATGCTTTTTGTTTGACCTTTGAACGTTACCGGAAGTAAAATCGTGCCATATACTATTTGATTTCGACCATCTGCCGTACTTATCGTAGCAGCGTGTGTAGACAATTTGTGCTGATCACAGATTTCTTTAGCTAAGTTATTACCTAAACAAGACACCTGCGCTCCACTGTCTAACAATCCCAGGAGTCTTCTACCTTCAATAACTACTTCTGCATATTTTGGAATCTGTTTTTCTTACAGCTGCCAATTCGTTAGCATCTGCAGCAGGAGGTATCGCATCACTGCCACTCCACGTCCTTCCTCGAATTCTACTTCGCTTGCTTCTTTTTTTGCTAAAATTTGGTTTAGAAATAGTTTGGGTTTGATTAGATGAATTATTTTTGAAAATTTCCTGCAAAATCGTTTCTCCTTTTAAGCACAGCATTCGTAGTTGTGCAACTGAGTTAACAGTCGCATACAAAGCTGTTGCCTGACTCTAGGACGCAGTCCTCTTTGTAGCATCTCTACCAATTTCAGTTCACTAATTGGGTTCTTTAGGCTTTCAGCTATCCTTTAATACCGCGGTTTTGTATTCGTCAAAACTTCTGTATTACCTTGTCTCCTAGCTCTCATCGCTTCCTTGTATCAGTATCGGTTCTATGTCCCCTCGAAATTTAATCTTAGGGCCTCACATAAACCTGGCCAAGTAAAACACCTTGGACTGATCTGCGATAGCGCCAATACCAGTACTTCGCTTTCCTTCGTAAAGAGAATCTGTGCATGTTCACACAATACGTTAAAATTTCCCGCTAAAGCGTCTACAACTTGAGATTCTATCCTGTAAATAAAGTTTTCTACGGTCAATTTTTTGATCCGTCAAATTTAATGTCCCAGCTGGAAATAAGTTGGATATTTTTGCCAGCGTGAGTCACACTAGACATATCACTTAGTCTGAAATGATCGTTCCTGAGTAAGAGGGGCCCATTAAGAAACTGGGTCTATCCTGCGCCAATTGACATATCGGGTTGCTGAGGCGGAATGCTAGCCTCATGTTGTTTGGGTTATCTATATGAACCTACTAAGAACGCTCGCTAACGAGCTTTGAATCTATCTTCAATAAGTGAGATACCCTACTTTCGAACTCTTCTAATGCTGAAGCTTGCCTATCAGATACGACAGCGGTAACTATGCTTCGAATGCGGCTTTCATTAAGGTCAGTGTTTGCTGGGGCTGCATTTGCAGTCGCCGAGGGGATTACCGGTATTGTGTTCCGAAGATGTTGCTGTTGCGGAGGTCTACATCTCTTTTTGCTGTTGTTGTTGATGACCACCAGTTTGTGGTACAGTGCACTGGAGTTGCATTAGTAGACATTCCGCTTGAGACGTAGTTTTCGATCGGGTACCCATTACGGAGGTATTCGGGTTTGTACATTGCTTAGAGCTGCAAGTCGCTCTGCACTAGGGGCATTTTGGTTATTTTTAAGCCAATTTAGTAGACACGCATGGTGAAATAACTGACTACAAGCGGTTTGCAAAGTTTCGTAGTTTTTTACTAATATATTCCTGACAGAGTATACAAAACTGACCGGAATTTCTAGGCAAGTTTCGTTGCTGTACACGTACAGACATATTGCACGATTTCTATCTTCACTAGCTTACAAAAAAAATTAGAGTAAAGTAGACAAATATGGACCCACCAATCCTTTTCTTGGTAACACATTCAACAAATACATGAGATACATACAATGAAAATAATTTTATTGACTTTAAAAAACAATCATATTGCAATAGCATAAATCGAAACTCAAAAAATATAAAAAAAATGTAAAAGTTAAAAATACCCAGAAAGGCGAAAAAAAAATTAGGGGGTAATATGGACCAGGTAGTTCATATTAGCCGCAGTGTTTACTGTGTACACATGTCGCATATAAAAGAGATCTTGTTCACAACCAGCACATTCTTTCATGCTCCAATGTTGCAAGAGACGCATTGAACCATATCTCACCAGGTCGATCTTCCGAATAAAAAGTAGAGCAATATAGGCATTCGCATCCTCTTTCTCAGCGGGCGTTGCAATTCTAAAAATTCGTCAGATTCGTCCGGACGCTATAACTATCATCCAAATCCTACGAAGAGGATGATGAATTTGTCTTCTTCCTTTTTCCTGAAAAGATATAAGAAGAAGACGATATTATAAATACTAAATCAAAACCTTTACTTTAATAACTTACCTGGGCATTTTTCTCTTGCGGAGTTCATTGTTTTCATAACTGATTGGAAGGCTGGATTCTTGAATGAAAATAGAGAACGAATGTTTTACAAATTTAATCAAAATTTTTGCTTAAGCAGTCTTACCTGCGAACTTTTCTTTTGCAAATTAAATTTTTTAATATTTTTCTTGGAGGTGCTGGGCTTATTAGAATGACTATCTTGACGTTTTTTGTTTTCTCTTAGAGGTTTGCTTTCAGCTGCTTTTTCCACGAAATTTGTAGTGATTTCTTATACGGAGAAGACGTTTAATAACGTCGACTTTCCTGCTGGTCTGCCGCGATAGAAACGCTCGTTCTTTATAGGAACCGGAGTATTTCCATCGGTGTTATACCGAGACGCGGTTTCTGATTCTACTGTGCTTTCGTTATTCAGTATTTCTTCGGGTGGCTTCGCAAGCACTTTCACAAATTCGAGGAGGAGAATGTGGTTCTTCCTACATCGGCAGCTAAAAACTCATCATCACGAAATATATGCCTGTTCAGTGGAAATATACCGGTGTTGCGAAATCCATTGATTGCGATTCCCCACTACTGAACTCGCATATACGCCTTTCCATATAGGTCTGCCATATCGAAGTGCGTCAAAGCTCTGCAATTCGAACGCATCCAAACACGTATTTCTTCCGAAAGATATCTTTTAAGCAGGCCCATGAAAGTTTTATCTAGATGGACTGTGATTTGTGGCTTGAGTGAGGAGGGGATGGATACGATAGATACGTGGTTTTCTCTAGCCAAATCAAGAATCTCAATATTCTGTATGACTTGAATGACCATCTAAGACGAGCAATATGGGTGAAGCAGCTGATGGTTTGACATGTGTATGAAGTGCTTAAACATATTGTAAAAATATATGTTGCACCCAGCCGGACGGATGACATTCGTATATTGATCCTGGCGGCGCTACAGTTGTAATAACAAGTCTGAGCGCTTCTTGCGTGGAAAATATAAATAGTGGGGGAACAAATATTCCACTTGCACTCATACAAACAATAGTTGTGATCGTAGATCCCTCTCTGCAGATGTTAGGCTTCCAATCTGCCTTTACCTCCTTGACAATACTTGGGGTAATTTTGACGGGACGACGCTTATGCCTGTTCATCAACGTTAAAAACATTGTTGGCTGAATAAATAAAATATCCATTTCACTTTCAAGAATATCAAAAAAGTATTCACATTATCTTTTGTAAAGCCTCGTGCTCTTGCCAAAGAAGTTCCCAGTTGGAGAACGGAAACGCTAAATTTGGGTTCCTCGTTTAAAAAACACCGCGTCAGCCAATCTTACCCGCAAGCTGATTTTCTTTTGAAAATGGGTGCATAATATTATTTTTTTCAGCCAGTTGATAGGCTAAGTACTTAACATCCATTCTGCTAGTCCAAATAATTTCGATTCCATCGTCAGAACGTAATCCACCAGCATCCTTTCAAAATGTTCTGGAAAAACTGGCTACGCCCTAGTTTTGTATTTACGACTTCTTCGATTCAGAATCTTCCTTTAACACTAGCTATTAAGTGACTTAGGAACATTGTGCAATTAGCTGCTTTTAAATAACACAGGTATTAGATCGTACCGCTGTAATCGCTTTTTCATGTCCTCGGTGTTCAGTTTTTACGCTTCCAGGAGCCATATCCTACATTAATAAAATCTTAATGAACTCAAGATATAGAGCGAAAAGCAGCAAGAATTTTTTTACTAGCGGGTTATATGGAACCACTAGTCCATATTAGCCCTATAGTGGTAGTCCATATTACCACAACACGTGCTGTCGAAATAACTGGGTTAATTCGAACGCTAACGATGTTAAGTAAACTATAGCCATTTAAAAGTTAGCAAAACATATTTATTAAACGCATGTTATTCGTCCATTTGTTCGTTGCACAATAAATTGTAAATAAAACGCAAATTCCACTTACTGACATATAATTATCAGCAAACACTATTTCACAAAAAATACTTTTACTCGAATACCCGCACTTGCTGAACGACAAATTCAAACTGAGGACACTAGCGCGAATAGACAAAGAGAATTAAACGAAAATAACGGAGGATGTGACGTCGAATTTCAAGATAACTGGTGGACCATATTACCCGCGTGGTCCATATTACCCCCCTTTACTCTATTTATATTATTTTATTTGTTTTTATAATTTTTGTTTTAGTTTACACTAAACAAAAGATATAACAAGATATGTATTTCTCTTCTGTCCAAAGGAAGGTTTCGTAAAGTTGTAAGAAGGCATAATATTGTAAAGGTAAGGATAGCGTGTGAAACAAAAATTAAATGAAAAAAAATTTGACTTGTGGTCATATTCCGTATTATTCTCAGATATGACTCCAACAAATCTGACACATCGAACTTTGGTTCGAAGTTAAAAAGTATTGAACCTTTCACCTGAATTGTATGGGTCAGTAAAACGCACAATAAGTTTGTATTTTAACTGCATTCCAATATACGAGCATCAATATATATTTCACTGGCAATTGTAAATGCACTAAACAACTACAAAGGCATTCCATGAAAAATGGTATAAGTGAATTTTTAAAAAAATGTTCCATAAATATCAAGAAAAACTTCGGAGCTCCCACGTTTAGTGGGCCCCACACTTGGACGCCATTTTTGTAATGTATCCCTCCTGTGCAGCTTGGAAAGCTCCTCTACAGATATCCACCTTCTCAGTGTTACCCCATCGTGTGCACCTTGCTCATTGTCCAGCCCGGAGTTTCAGCCATTGCCGCGGGATTCAAGAAAGAAGGGTAACACTAGTGAGTCTACACAAGTAGGCCATACAAAAAAAATTGTGCACACTAGCGGACTGACTAATTCAATTACCAAAAAAGTGAACTACATAAAAAAAGATAACAACAACAAAATCACGTTGAGTGATTAGCCACACTACAGATCCTTACCATTTACAATCCTGGCAGCTTTAGATGGTGAAACTGCCCCGTTGCCCTCCCTATCCATGGCTTTCATTTCTGTGGGGAAATTTTAAAAATGGGTGAAAGCCCCGCCTTCCTACAACTTACGTTACCTTCGGTTTCAGACAGAGATAGAAAAGAACTGAAACGATCATTTTCCTCTGATCAATACAAAAATTCGTTTATTTCCACAGAAAACGTACATATGTTCAAAAAGTGTGATTGACCTTATATCTACATGCCTATGTTTTTGTTATAATACTTGACTTCTAATTTTACATAGGATTACCTCAATATGAAAGAAGTAGAAACTTCAAATCAAAACAAACAAAAGTTATAAAATTAATTTTCGGAATTAGAGAGAGGAAGCAAACTATATATTGCCAAATGGAACGGCTCTCCCCTACAATTTAAGCTAGCTTATGCTAGAGCGGCGGTCAAAAGAAAGACACTTTCTTATGTAACTATGCACATGTGTATGTTCATACTCATACAGAAAATTATGTATATTAGGGTGCTAGAAAAAAAACCAATTTTTTTTTCATTAAACAAGTATATAAGCATGAAAAAAACTGCAAACATATATGTATGTAGGCAACATATATATATATAATCACGTATTTTCTTGTAATAAAAGTTGTTTAAACGCTACTGATTTCTACTATACTTGTTTTGATACCAAATTTTATCAGAAAAAAAAATTTCTTTAAATAGCAAAAATGTTTTATATAATTTTCAAATACTCACGGTGTTATATACTGGTTCAGAAGTGAAGCGCTTCCCTCGTTGCAGCATCGATGAACGGCTTTAGAAATTATATACATGATTGTATGTATATATGTATATAAATGCATCTAACGGCATGCATATATAATTATGGAAAAACCAAAAAAAAACTCTCTTTTCTTTATGATAACCCCTTTTTTTTGTTTCTTTAAACCGCATTCCTTTTCTAGTGAAAATTTTAAAAATGTTAAAACTTTTCAAAAAAAAATTAGTTTTTCTTCTTTTTGCAATATATGTATATATCTATTTATATGTTTATGGGGTAGTATCAGCGCTCTTATAGCTACATATATCCACACGTGTATACACCTTATGCACTTTGTAAGGGGTTTTCTTCTTCTTTCATATTTCACACTATTTAGGTAATTTAT
This sequence comes from Eurosta solidaginis, assembly GCA_029619165.1. Lineage (NCBI taxonomy): Eukaryota > Metazoa > Arthropoda > Insecta > Diptera > Tephritidae > Eurosta > Eurosta solidaginis. Next base: position 4,602 of record JARSSU010017211.1, on the reverse strand, counting down.
TTATTATTATTTTTTTTTAATACTTAATTAATCTAAACTTTAGTTTTAATTGACCGCATTTTTGCTTAATACAAAGTTTTCTTTTTTTCAAAGTTTTGTTTCCAGCTAAATTTTTCCTTTTCCTTTCCACTGCATATATAGTTACGTTTATAGATTACCGAACATACTAAATTTTTCAGTTTCTACTGAGCTCGACTTGAAGTTCAGCTTGAGCATAACTGTACCGCCTCTCTAAGCTTATTATACATACATATGTATACTATGAGAGTTAAGTATATTTTTTTTGGTTTGGACATTAGATATTTTCGAGAAAAAAAAACTTTCTTACTTTGTTTTTTATTTCTATTTCCTTCCAAGTTAATTTTTGACCAATATATGCACACTAATAATTTCCTTTCTATTTTTCTATCGATGCTTCTTTGCAAAATTCTGTCTTATATTTGCTATCTATGTCTATTTTGTATATTTTGTTACTAGTATGAAAATCAAATCAAAAAAAATCTAAGACACCAGAAAAGTAATGAAAAAAAAATTCAGGAATACAATTCCCATTGCCACTCAGCTGCTGGATGCGGATCCTCTGGGCAACTTGCAATACCCTTCTCCAGCTCCAAATGATGTTCTGCTCCAATCTCGAAACTTTGTTTAAAAATTTTAGTTTTGTTTGCGTATTCGGATTTTATTTTTCTTTTTGTTTACGGTCAACGCGACTTCTAGAACACTTTTCTCTTTACATTAAAGCGAATTTCAAAACCGTATATACTATTTTTGCAAAATCCGTACCGACTTATAAAATGAATTAATAAACTCAATACTCGATACCACTTTTACGATCTTACCGCTGCACAGGTTTTCGTGTAGAACAAGCTAGCTGGACAAAATTATTTTATGAGATTTTCCGTTTCATATGCAGTCATTTATTACAACTACGTCATTTTTTTCAGCCATATGTTCTTTTTTTTATTTTTTTCCAAAATTTTACTTCATATGCATACATTTGCTTATTTCATATACAGTAACTCATGTGAATAAGTGACATAGATCCAAAAAAAATTTAAAGGACTTAAGAATATTACTTTATTGTACTTAAATTGAATGGAATAAAAATCTCAATACTCTAAACAATTCTAAAAATTCGGAAAAAAAATTAAAATTTTTTAAATATAATTTAGTTTTTGTTATAGATCGTGACAAATTTTCTTATGGGAAATTAGTTAAAATAAATTTGCGAAAGCGAAAATTGTAAGAATTATCCAAAAAGGGGTGTCTACTTATTTATGTGAGTGACTGTACATATGTACATACATATTTTGTATTTATTTGAGTATTTATCCTGGCACTACAATTTTTACAAAATTATTTTATAGTAGCAGTCAGCAATGTAAAAGTGAATTACAATAATAACAATAATGTAAATAATTAAATTAATTATGTGAAAATTACTTATTACAAAAACTTAAAAGTAAAGTATCATACAAAGTAGAAAAGACAATAGATTTAAATTAAATAAAACCTGATCCAACAAAAAGTTATAGGGTAGGTTATCTTTTATAATTATGTTATTATTCGCTATCATCACTTTCATTCGATGAGTCACTTGTGGAATAGTCATGAGCATCAGCAACACTACTGTGAAAGCTTGAAACAACTGGGGTATTTATTGACTCCTCAACATTATCGGGGGACAGTAAATTTAAGACTTCTGAAGTCAGACTTTTAAATTTTTTCTTAGGTATCTCCCTAAAACTGTTAACTAAAGGATCCGATGTTATAAGCAACATATTCATAAGATCTCTATTCGTGGCTTCATGCGACTGCCGTTGTGTGTTTTCAGCCCTGAATCGTCTCAAATCTTTGTTACGGGCTTCCTGTGCTTCCTCGGAAAGTTGACCAATAGGTAAAATTGCTGATTTTATAATATCAGTACTATACACTAAGAATTTATGAACTGTAACAGGCATATTAAACCATGGATAGAGATCTATGTATAGTTTTTTAGTCTGGACCGCAAATTTTTCAAATTTTTGGACATTTATATTGTACCCAGATACTAATGCGCGAAGGAGAGTGTCGAATCTTTTGATGAGCGTTACATCCAATCCCGTAATCTCAGCACTAGCCTCAGAATTTTCGAAAACCTACAAGCAGTGTTGCCGTCATTGGTATTGCCGAAACCTGGTTTTGGTTTATCTTCATCAATCCATTGTATGTACCTGTTTTTATGCCTTGGTGACTGGTGCGGTAGGTTGTGGCAGGTTGAAGTCAATGATCTTCGCCTTTTTGCTTTTGGTGTGATCTTGTTGACCTTGCGCGTTTATTTTGTTGTTTGTTATGTTTTATGGCTACGTGTTAGTTCCCTGTATGAGGGAATTGGTTTTGCCGTTTGTAGATCAGCTTTAAAGGTTCAAATATCTCGTCCGAGCTGGTACGTACATACATCCTATTTTATATGTAGAGATAACTAAATCTACATTTAAAATTGATGTGCAAAGAATTCGCAATGGTTTTTTCTTTCGACTATTAGAGAATACTTGCGACTATAACATATGTAAAATTAAGCCCGGATGTCCGCGGATGTATGTAACTTTTTTGTCCCTAAAGTTAAAAATATAGGAAAAAAAACCTTTTCTTCTTAATAACGGAATGTTAAATATATTGAAAATACTCTAATCGTGAAAGAATTACTATTAGAAAATTTTACTTACCTTCGAGCTTAGAATCCATCAAAAAAATTATGTAAAAGTGTTCACTTAAAAGAAATATGAATCTTAATATTCAACAAGAATTTTGCAAATTAATCAATGCATTTTACGGCAACTCCTGCCTTCTTACTTCAATTACTCAATATATATGAGCAAAAATATCAAAAATCCCGTTATTTTGTTTGTTTTCTTTCATTTATCATTACACTTTTCTTGGAATAAGAACTTTGTTTTTGTCCAGCTAGCTTGTTCTTCACGAAACACTGTGCGCTGGCTGTTGAACAGGAAAAAAAGAGCGTTTTCAGCTGAAAAACCTGTATATATAGGCTTGCTTTGACCGGAAGCGGATACCTTCTTCCCGTGCTATCAATTTTCTTTCTTGCATTCTACTCATTTTTGACACTTCGTAAATTACAGTAATGGGATATTGACAATCAATGATTGATACTATTCACAATGAAGTTATCTGTATTTAAGTTAGTGAATTAATTTATTTGCAATAGGGGATGGACATACATTAAATTAGTGCATTGGTTTATTTAAAATAAAGAATGGAATTTTGGAAGAAAAAAATAACGATAGCTTTGCCGGTATGGAACCCAGTACAATCTGCACACTCAGCACAAATCAGTATTGCTATTCTGCGGAGTTCTTATAAAACAGTAAAAATTTTATAATAGTAATGGAAAACAAAAGCTTACTTTTTCATTTGGAGAACGAAATAGCCTAATGTACAATATTGAAAGAAGCAAGACTGCTTGTTAAAATATACATATATTTAAGCCCCTTTTTTACAAAAATTAAACGACAGCCTTGAGATTTTGTCTCCTTCTCTCGTTGTATATCTGTACTGTAATGTTTGACAGGCTGCACAGTTCAGTAGTAGCGATATAGAAGTATTACATATATGGTTTTTATATAAAAAATAAAATTTATGCAACATTATTGCTTTCACTTCTTAAAATCAACCGCTACTCACCTCTCGCAACTGCAAAACGTTCAAAATTCAACAAAGTTAACGAAAACAATTTCTCTTCATCAGCAGCCAATAAAAACAAAAAGCAAATCAAAACAAAAACCTTGCATACATTACGGCGCTACAAAAGGTAAACACCAGCTGTTCCTTGAATCGATGATGATGAAACTATCAGCGCTTGTAAATCCATACTCAAGGCAACTTATTTAACCCTCATTTTGACGGTTACCTGTATGTATGTATGTATTTATTTGAAAATTTGTTCCTAGCACAACAATTTTGACAAATTATTTAACAAAATTGTTGTGCTAGGAACAAATTTTCAAATAAATACATACATACATACAGGTGTATTGTCATATTGAGGTGTATTGTCATATTGAGTAGCCATGGTTCTGGCTGGACCCCAAAGAAAATTTAACATCAATTTATCGAAACTGCACTTTATTTTTTTTAATACCATCTTGACTTAAATAAGGCACTCTATTAATAAAATAAAATATTTAAATTAAAACGAGTTTGTTTTTATGCACTTAAAACATATGTAATAGCATTTTGAGTGTTGCTGGCAAACAGCTTCTTCACACTCCTGACAAAACAATATTGTTTTTCTACTCAGGAGAAATAACTGCCCTATTCTTGTGTTTTTTCATTTCGGGTGGGATGCATGCTTTATTGCTCGAAGAGATCCAACGTAGGACAGCCCCAAGCTCATTAGACGCTTACATAAATTAAAATTAGAAAAGAAGTTATCGGCAACTACTATGCGCCCTGAGTTTGCATATTTTGAAAGCAAACGTATCTGTTCATTTTCTCCTTGGTTTTTTGCTCTATCTTCATTGGCTACTTTTCCGGTATAAATATCTCCAATCAAAGGGTAATGAGTTTTTGCGTCACATGCCCACTATACTTCTATACCTTTAG
>JARSSU010017210.1:0-24635 GCA_029619165.1 Eurosta solidaginis | reverse complement strand
CTTATAACCTATCAAATACGGCAGAGCGGATGCGGTCGGGTACACTGATAGAAATGGTGCTAGTAAAATCAAACAAAACGGTTCTGTTGTTCTTGACTTAACGGAGATTCGGTGAAATGATCGAATTATGGTTAATTCGACCGAGTTCTTTTGTCAAACGAACAAATATAGTTTAGTCATTTCAGCAGAAGGAGAATATGTCGCTCTTAAGTTAAACAAAATTCTGTAAAATTGACCGATTCCTGGTCAAATCTGATTGAAACTGAAAACTGTCAATACATGAGCAAATTTCAAAGAGAATTTTACGCTGACTGCGCTCTCTACTTTGTACTTATGACGATGGTGTCACTTGTTAAAAAAAATGCCAAAATAGAAAAAACACCAAATCGGAAAAACACACAAAATGGGGAAACAACAAAAACTAGTTTTTCAGTTATCAATACAAAACGAAAAACCCTTTTTTGAATTTACTGTGCAAAAAATTATGAGATATGGACACCTATCTATCGGGTACAATTTTGCAACTTCTCGTCCAAGCGAAATGCAAAATTGCGCCCTCTTGTTGCAAAAGTTTTGTTTGAATGAACAGGATTTTCCCAAGATAGTAACATTTTTTTCAAGTTTTTACGAATTTCACTCACGCCAACGAATTTAATAAGATAATAAAAAACATCCTTTTTTAATGTTTATGTTTCCAGACAACATAAAAGTTTGAGTTGTTTTGGAATCGTTTCAACTTAAAGTGTTACGAAAATTAACTTGCCGAATTACATGTAAGTACTCCAGTAGTGAATTACCTTCTAGCGATTTGATTCTTTACTTTTCTATAACTTACAAGTTCTCTATTTAAAACGTTATGTCAAACATTTATAACAAGTTTTGTTCGAAACAATGAAGTGTGGCAACTACATGCGTGAGAAGAGAGTTGAGAATGAGCTGAGCTGCAACTGACAGAATTGAGATCAGTTTTGAGAGTACTATTTTCATTTCTGTTTGCAAAACGAAGTTCAAAACTATAAATTAAATAAATTATCAATATAAAATTTGGGGAAAGTGCGTTTAATAAAACAAAATAATAAAGTGTATAATGTTTAATGTGTGCCAGCATATTTGATGTGTTCCAATTGCTGTTTCGGTTAGTAAGTACCACCGTAGTGTGATGGTAGCGTGCTCCGCCTACCCACACCGTATGCCCTTGGTTCGCATCCTGGGCAAAGCATCAAACATCAAATCTAAGAAATAAAGTTTTTCAATTAGAAGAAATTTTTTCTAAGCGGGGTTGCCCCTCGGCAGTATTGGAAAGCGCTCCGAGTGTACTTCTGCCATGAAAGCTCTCAGTGAAAACTCATCTGCCCCCTGCAGAGTCGGCATAAAACATGTAGGTCCTGTCCGCCAATTTGTAGGGAAAATCAATGAGGAGCACGACGCACATTTGAAGGGAAGCTCGGCCTTAGATCTCTTTGAGGTTATCGCGCCTTACATTTATTATTATTTAGTGATATCTGGGCAACATAGTAATTTCGTACAAAGCTGTCGCAACAACTTTTTCTTCATTTGACTACTACACGGTCAATTACGATCAACGATTTGTGCGCAGTTGATTCAACATCTTGTAGCGATGGATAAAAATTAACAGAAATTTCGGTTGAATTGAGCCGTATTTCGGTGATTTTACCAGTCTTTTTCTTTCAGTGTATATGTATTAAGTTTTATGCAAAATATGGTCGGACGAATTGGAGTCTAAGTGTTCTTTTGCCCAATACACAAGTAGGGGGATAATGCAAACTACACCAACTATCACGGAATCAGCCGTCATTAGTCTCGCATATAATTCCTGTTAAGCGTACTGTTATAAGTCCTGTTAAGCGTACTGTATTGGAGTCCTAAATGATTCTAGAGCCAAGCACAATATATTAGTAAGGATGGGTTATCGGGCATGAGAGATATGATGGCAATGAAAAAGCAGACTGCCACCAAAACTTACATAAGGAAACCATGAATAAACAGAAAGGTCAACAGTCCAGGTAACACTGAATTGATTGCCGAGAGCAAATATATATGTAGCGACAGAATACAAACTCACACTGCGTACTTTATGCGACGCTGTGCTAACGACACCACTTCAGCTAGTTGAATCTATCTGGTACACAAACATGTCCGTTTTTGTAAACTAAGTGGCGCCACTCTTAAGGCGTTCGTGATATGATTTAAAAGGCCTGTGGAGGTGGTTATATATACTAGAGGTTTACGCCGCGGTGGCGTAGGCTCTATTATATACCGGCGGCGGCGGCGTGGGTGGCGAAAAGGTTTTATTTGTATGTATTTAAAGAAATCAACGTTTTGGCCTTTTCGGGAAGATCCGGGGATTTTGCCTTAAAAACTCGCAGTCGTTTAAAAATGTTTCTGGAGTAGCTCTTTGCGGAGGGATTGTCCCTCGTTCACTTACTCCAGGGAGGCTTTGAACCTAACCCCGGTCTTTGGAATTGGTACTGCTGCGTCTGCTGAAAAGAAATAGAGATACATAAAATGGTCACACTTTTGTCTGTATATCTAGCGCAAAGCGTAGTTTCACCTGGGGTTAACTCCTAATAATCGTTGCGAACACAATTTCTTTAAATCATTTGTAGCTCCTTGGCGGTCACGCACAAAGGCGACTTACGGTTGCTATTAACAGTCTATTAATACTCATGACTCTCGTGGCACAGGGCGCGTCCAGTTTTTTCGAGCTACAATTCCCTATGTGCGAACAGTAGCAATCCCAACCACCAGTCGCTACCACGCCTCCTGGCCCTCACACCATATGCCAGCACAGAAGCTATAGGACTGCGACTTCTAACTCATATGTACCGTCGTCGACGTCACTTTCCTAAAAGCTCTAGGTGTAGTTCCGAAGACTTTCTAACTGATGTGTTTGTCGCACTATGCTGCCGAGCTACACCAGAGAAACACCTTGAAACGTTAGGGAGTGACTATTCGGCCAAGGATGCCGCCCTCGAAATCATAAGCAGTCTAAGTGGATGTCATTGCGTAACTCATTGGTGAAAATCGTATAATCCTCCGCGCATCTACATAATTAAAATTTTACAAGGACCCTGGATACAATATTTAAAATGTAGACCAAAGTTTGCAGACGTCTGTGTTCACAACATTGATATCAATAGTCTTCGTTAAATCAAAACGATATTTTAGAAAGGATGACCGCGTAGCTTCAGTTTTCAGACTAGTTTCGACTGTCCACTACGTTAGGGTAGTAGCACACACGGTCATTAGTTCGACTGTCTTGGGAAAGCTTTTGCTTCACCACTTTCAGTGTTCTTGCGAAGGACAAAGCCTCACCTGGTAAATACATATATGTGCCTACGTATTCACATTTGTCAAAGGAGCCGTAACGCGTAGGTTATATATAAACTTGGTTGGTAGGCTATAAACAATGTGATTCACTCCAAGGGACTAGTTTGGGGATAGGGCCGCCAACCTTAGGAAATGTCAAACCGGGAGACTTGGGTGTCGAAGGATGAAGTGTGAAAATCAAAATTAACATTTCAGACGCTATTGTATAGTTTCGCAAATAAACAACAGGTGTTTAAATGTAAGCCCGAGTGATTTTTCAAACCCTTCTCATACGTACATATATCCTCAACTTAAGTATGAGACAAGAATCATTTCAAAGGAGTGTTTATGCCCCTAGAACCTACTAACGGATTTTGCATCACTGATTTCGCTTATTCCTTCAGCCAATCGCAATGTATTTTTTTTTAATCGGCACCTTTTTTGGGTAATTTGCTTTTTTAACAACTTTATTATACAACTTTTCTTTTAGTGTTTTGTTTTAATAACTTGGTGAATTGGGTGATGCAAAGTCCGTGTTAAGCTGACATCGAAGGCGCCTGTTTTTTTAATAACTTATGAACAGTTAGGAGTTAAATTTCGAATAAGTGGCAGTGATGCGCATCCGTTGATACCATTTCGACCATACCCGACCAATTTTCGACATGAACAATAAATGGTCTCAACCGTCTTAAACGAGTAGAAAATATAGTAACGCGCCGGACGCCGCCGCCGCCGCGCCGATATTTTTGACATTCGGCGGCGGCGTGCGAAAAAGAACTAAAATCGGCGGCGGCGGCGGCGTTTATCGGCGGCGTATATCTCTAATATATACCTATATAAAATATTAATAATAAGCTGATAGTTAAAGCCGATATTATTTTCCGTCCAAACACAGACCTTGTAAAAACCATCACTTCAGCTTACGTAAATATCATGAAACTTCGAATTCCTGCAGGGCCTTAATTGCGAATCACACATGCAACTATTCGCCACTAGCTAGGCCGAGATAGGTGGGAGGTATGCTAAGATGTAAGTAAAACAACAACCGTACCACCCATTTCTTGCGCTTACTTCCACCAGTCACTCTCCCACCACCCTAATACTTGGAATGCGAATACCCACGGAATGCTATTTGTCCATTTATTGTTGGCTGCTGTTTGTCCAATTTTCTATTTGTCCTTTTTGTATATTTGAATTTTTGCTTATTTCGATAAAAGTTTTTCGGTCAAGTTGGTGCTTTTTAATGCTTTGTGGTTTTTATTGTTTTTACGGTAACGGAGGACGTATAGGATTGTAGCGGCGACGATGTACTGTTGATGCTTCACTTAAGTTCTTTTTACTGCGGCGTGGTGGAGTGTTGGAGGAACACCAAATCCATGGCTTGTGGTAATTGTGTTATGGCTAGAACATTTTATTTGATATTTGATTTGATTTCAGTTTTATTTTCTGTTGATTTTGCATATTTTTTTAATTAAGTACGAAAAGTTAACACGCTGCGGTTACAATAAATAAAATTTCAGGCTAAGAAATAACTGGGGATCAGAGTTCATCCGTACGTTTATTTTCTTTATTGTATTTATTTTGGCTGCTTTGCGTATGTAAATGAAAAAAAAATAAAAATAAGTAAGATGGATCAAGTTCGGGTGATACCCAAATTTATATACCCAGTGGTGAGTTGAATAGGTTTATTCGCCCATATGGTTCATAATCGCCAAATTTGTTTCCCGCCGAAGTCATCACCAAATGTTTCTCCCCTGTTAAAGCTTTACCACCACTGCATTGGATAATTTGCAGTCAGGGCTATATTCTTTTCCGGTACCGAGCTGCCTCGGGAAGTCACCGCAACACATCAAGATGCGCTGCTGCGGGGGACGGTTATTTTCCCCCATATTTAATAGGAGTCCATCTTGTGGAACAGGCCGTACAATCGATAGGATTAATTTGTAAACTTTTAACCGCAGCGGGTTAGGGCGGTTGGAATATACTCGCGCTAGGTATGCCTGTCGTAGGAGGCGACTAAAATACCAAATTGATTCAAGGGGTTGTGTAGCGCAACCCTCTCAAGGGGTTGCCAGCGCATATATAGCTTCTCCAACCTAATTGTCAACCTCGCCTAACCGTGGCGAATCCTGTTTCATTAACAGAAGAGGCTCTGACGGCCCGAACTCCTGATGGATCTAGGGGGTGGAAGGGCGGGAATGGCCTAGAAGGTTGCATGTGGTCATACCAAATCGTTCCCGAGATGGTCGGGCTAGTACCTTTATGGTGATTGTTACCGGAACGTACCGGATCTGCATCCGGTAAAGGACCATCAACATCGATAACACTCCCCAAGGCCTTCGGGGAGTGTCCTTATCGCTACAACAACAACAGTAACATAAGTTTGAGGAGAGAAAAAGGCGTTGCAAGCCGATAAAGAAGAAAAGGCAATATGCCATGATCCTAATCTGGGAGCCAAGGGGTCGTTAAGCAGATTGCAAAGTTTTGTAGCTTCACAGCTTCCCCAAACTAATTGTCAACCTAACTTACCTGAGGTGAGTTCTGCTACACCGGGACAAATTTATTATATACATGGTAAGCAGGTGAGGCTCTGGCGAGTCCAAGTTGCATGGAGCGGCATGACCTAGAAGGTTCAACGTGGTCGTAATAAATCGTTCTCGAGATGGTCGGGCTAGTTTCAAAATGGTGCCCGTAACCCGAACGTACCGGATCTGTTGATGGTCCACATCGATAACACTTCCTAAAAGGAAGAAGATCGATCCTGATCTAGAGAGCGAGTGAAGTGTGGAGTGAGTAAGTTCGGCGACGAAGCAATCTGCGAGCACCAACAAAGGAGTTGGGCTGAGAAGTGAACAAGACAGAGAGGAACGAAAGCACTCTGACAAAAACTGCATCATTACGAAATGCCCGGAAAAGCGAGCGCCCACCAGGCATGGCCCTGTGAGGGTGGAGCCAGCCGAAAATAATTAGAAAGCAGCAGCTTGGTAGCGATGAGGAAAAAGGCCACATGTGAAAAAGAGGCAGTGTCACTAGGTGACAGCCTGATTTCAATATCAGAAAGGAGATGGCAGAAGACTCAGTCCACAGCCGGAGTGAGGCAAGTTGTGAGCGCAGGGTCACGCACCGCTTGACGCACGAAATATCAAAGAGAATTATAGGGAAGCTAGTACGAGGTAACAATGAATGCTTACTCGGAGGAGCAAAAGAGGAGTTAACAACATAGTCAAAGTAATTCGGAGTATGAATCATGAAACTCTAGAACTAAAGAACGTATTTAATAACTTCCCAAGGCAACGCATGTTTTTACGTGACGGTTGGAGATTGAAATCGAAGGACGCGTTTTGAAGGTAACTGAAAGATACTTCATCGGAAAATGTTCTGGGGCAGGAGCAAGATAAGACAGAGGCAAGTAAGATTGAAATATACCTCGAAAAATTAAGATTACCGAGAAAGGGGAATGATGTAGGAAATAAGACAGCAAAAATACTTTAGGGGACAAGCATTCCGATTATGTTGCAGATAAACCTCCAATGCAGTACAATGGCTTTTGAGCTTTGAACGAGTTTCTCCTGACTCTTGAGGAGAGAGAGAGAGAGAGGAGCTGCAATATTTCCAATATCATTTAGTCTTACCTTTAAAGAGAGAAGACTTATGGCTCGTGTCTATACTCACACTCACTGAACATAGCCTTCTTTCAGCACGTGTTTATAAATTGGACCACGTCAGAAACAGCAGATGCTAGAAATGCAAGCAGGAGTAAACGGTTGAGTACATTCTATTTCGTGTCTGCACTCGCGACGTCAACGCTGCAACTACTAAGGGTGGGAAAGCTGCCAGATTTCGAAGCAGCAATTATGCTAGGTCCTATAAAACCGTTAACTTTATGCCAAGGGCGGAGTTATTTTAAAACAGAAATCTTGTTACTTAATTGGGGTTTTTTCGTTTGGTCGTCAAAAAAATTCTGGTAACAATATGGACGCATTCAGTCTATGTAAAGTCTTTATTGACCAGCCTTACTTACTTACTTACCGTTTAAACGGTTGAGGCCATCCAAAAGACGTGCGAGTCACTTCCTCCTTGTGTTAACTGGCGCCACTTGGTTACACTAAGGGAATTTAAATAGTTTTCCACCTGGTCCAGTGGAGTAGGTGCCGCCCTTTCTCTGCTTCCATAGGCGGGTACTTTCTTAGCCGGAACATCAACTTTCATTCGCATAACATGGCCTACCCGCTGTGTTTTAATTCGCTGGACTATGTTGTTGTCTGCGTAAAGCTCGTACAGCTCATAAACTAAATAGTTTTCGATACTTGCCCTCGCCAACGCGTTGAGGTCCGTAAATCTTTCAAAAAAATTTTCTCTTCAACACTCTCAGTTGCGCCCCATCTAATATTATGGTTCATCCTGCTGCATATAGCAGGACAGGTACGATAAGTGACTTACAGAGCATGATTTCCTATTGCCAACTTAATCCAAAGTAGCATTTATTGGCAACATTGATTCTTCGCTGGATTTCATTATTTAATCTATACCTGTTTTGCGATAACTGACGACAATTGCGAGCACCAAAAGATCAGGTCTTCCTCCATCTGCGTTTTCCAACTCATTGTAGGCCTCCCTTTCCTCTACTTCCAAATACAAGTATTGATGCAAATACTTTGTCTTTGGCCATTCGCATAACAGCATCTAACCAGCGAAGCCTTGGATTTATGCATTTTAACCGTTACAAATCGTCCCTAAGGGAACATAGTGCTTCACTACAACTGGGTATATAAACTTCATTTTCACTGTATATTTACAAAGTTTCGCTGGAACATATATAACCAAATATTTTTATATGGCAAAAGAAAATATTTATAGTGGAAAATTTATGCAAAACACGTGCACAAAGAAAACAATCTCAAAATTTATGTTGAATACATCTAATCTTGAAACAATTTTTCAAGTTTTCTTAACCCAAACCAACCAACGATTGTCGTTGTGTAGTATTGACTGAGAGGTGCATTGCCTTATCGGTGTAAAGGTGTCGTCTGCTTTTTGTTTAAATTTAAGTGTCGAATGAAGGATGTGACCCTACTTTACGCATACTTGCATGCACAAACACACACATACACACACAAACATAGGCAATCACAAGGACGCAACGCACCTACCTCATTATTATCATCTTGACATTTTTCGTACGTTTCTGAAATTACAATGGCAATACGTGCGAAAATTTATTGGCACGTAGGCGTCGAGCTACTTACGCCACACAAACACCCACCACGCACCCACTCACTCATTCATACATATGAAGTATAATACACACCATTAGTGCTGCTCAAAATGCCACATGGTAAATGAGGGTTTTAAATTTAAAGACTTGTAAGGTGGGTATGTGGGAGAAAAACGCACACACACAATCGTACTACTTCTGTATGTGGCGACATATTTGCAATATTTTTCTATCTTTTTTACGCTACCTGCACATTTGTTTTTGTTTTTCGATTTTTTGTTTGTTTTTTTTTGCGTGCGCCGCTCACGTGAATTTTGTCACCTTTTTGAAATGCGGGATAGTAAAGCAAAAACTCATAATTCATGCGAAAAATGCGGGCGGCTGCCAGAAGAAATGTGAAACAAAAACAAAACAGCAGACACTTAACACCGAGAAGAATTTGCCCAACAAACACTGAAAACAAAAATCTCAAATGTTTGAAAAAAACATTGATTCTCAGTTTGATATTCAACATTACACTGAAAGAAAAAGACTGGTAAAATCAACCGATTTACGGGTCAATTCAACCGAAATTTCTGTCAATTTTTATCCATCGCAACAAAATGTTGAATCAACTGCGCACAAATCGTTGATTCGTAATATACCGTTTTAGTAGTCAAATGAACAAAAAAAGGTGTTGCGACAGCTTTGTACGAAAGTACCTATATTGCGGCATTTGCAAGGCAGATGAGTTTTCACTGAGACCTTTTCATGGCAGAAATACACTCGGAGTGCTTGCCGAACAGTGCCGAGGGGCGAGCCCGCTTAGAAAAATTTTCTTCTAATTGAAAAACCTTATTTCTAAAAATTTTCTGTTGCTTTGCCCGGGGTGTGAACCCAGGGTCTTCGGTGTGATAGGCGGAGCACGCTACCATCACACCACGGCGGCCGCCATATACATACGTAAATATGTGCATATATATAGTACACAGCATACATAAGTACAAAGTAGAGAGCGCGGTGAGCGTAAAATTCTCTTTGAAATTTGCTCATGTGTTGACTGTTGATCGCTGTTGAAATGACCAGTGAGATCAGTAGTGTTAACAAAAAAATCAGTTAGATTGATTAGGAATCTGTCAATTTTACAGAATTTTGTTAACTTAAGAGCAACAATTTCTCTTCTGCTGAAATGACTAAACTAATTTTTTCGCTTGACAAAGAACTCGGTCGAATTAACCATAATTCGATCAATTTCACCGAATCCCCGTTAAGTCAAGAACAACAGAACCGATTTGTTGATTTTACTATCACCATTTTTTTCAGTGTATTTATCTTTTGAAACAAAATATTTTCTCGACTTTTTCTCAACCGTCGATCTTCAACTTGAGAATAATTTGAGATATACTTGAAAATTTTTTTCTCTCAAATCTTTGAGAAAACATTAATTCTCAGTTTGATATTCAGCATTATTAATCATTTGAAACTAAATATTCTCTCAACTTTTTCTCAAACGTTGTTTCTCAACTTGAGAATGGTTTGAGATATACTTGCGTTTCGTTCCATTCTGGATGAAAACGATCGATATCATGGAATATTTTCGTTAATAATGTGAATTCTTTTTACGACAATTTTAATTATGTATTATGTGTTCATGAAACGCAAAAATAAAATAAAACATAGCACAACATGCTTATTTTACATCAGTGCTATCGATAGTGCCGTTGATAATTCGTCGATCTCTAATTTGCATACTTTAGCTGGAAATGTAAACAAGCGATTTTATTAAGTGAAGTTGGACATAAAGTGAAAAAATTAGGAAGTATGCATAAATCTAAACGAGTTAATTAAAAGCGAAGTGAGGCAAATAATAAATTTGCTTACCCAAAGTGGAACAACAGTGGATTCCATTTCGTTCCGCTTTATTCTCCTTTGAGAAAAAGTTGAGAATCCAAAAATTCTCCATTTGAAAATAAAGAAAAATTCCATATTCAAAATGTGCCTTTTAGCTTGAGAATTCTATCAACGGTTATTTGAAATGCATTTGAAAACTAACATTTGAAATGTGAGAAATGGACTGATTCTCAAATGTATCTTAAACTGAGAATTGACAAAAACGTTTTTTGGGTGTTGGTTGCTACTTTCTCTCCCTCCCTTTTTTCTCTCCTGTTGTTTTTTTTTGCTTCTGATATCGCCACTTTGGCGCTCAGCCGCGATAATTCGTGTCAGTTGTGGAGTGTAATGTGCCAAATAAAATTAAGCGGCTATGCAGTCCTGGTAAAAAAAGTCTACGTGTCCCAATAAAAAGAGCGGAAGTGGCTGAGTAAAAAGCGTGTGATCTTTGTACGTTTGTATGTGTGTGTGTAGTTTAAATCACAAAATCATTATATGTGTGCGTACGTAAATAAAAAAGTTGTATACAGAAATGTGTATGGCCATGTTTATGAATTGGCCTTAAAAAAGTTGAAATTTTAATAATGAAATATTGCTAGTACGTGCGTCTTTTTGTTGGCATTAAAAGTGTTGAGAGTTTAAATAAATTACAAATGGTGGTAAATATGTATATAAAGTGCCATTAAGTGACTAAGTTTGAACTTTTAACTTAAAGAAATCTCTGTCGACATTATGGTGTCGCAAAGGTGCTCTAATGCCAGTAAGCATTTGGTGGCTGTTTTCTTTTGAAATACCTTAAAGAACTGACTGACAAATTGAGCTCTTATTATTAGTAGTACTTGGAGATCGACTTTAGCACGTCCACGTCCCGCTCTAAAAAGTTTAACTTTTCTGAGCTCAGCAATTTTTTCAAATCCAACCGTGTGTTTAGCAATAAAAACAAATGCTGGTATTCCCCTATTTCTGAGTATTCCCCGAATTTCTGTGTGAAAATTATTGTCGGCGTCGCGAGGCGCAAATGTAGTTAGTCATGATCATTTAAACTTGTGAGTTGTTGTTGTTCCTGTTGTTGTAGCAATAAGGGATACTCCCCGAAAGCCTTGGGGAGTGTTATCGATGTTGATGGTCCTTTGCCGGATGCAGAACCGCTATGTTCCGGTGCCAAGCCCGACCATCTCGGGAATGATTTGTTATGACCACATGGGACCTTCTAGGCCATCACGCCCTCTCACCGCCACGGATAGGTGAGGTTGAGAATTGGGTTTGAAGAAACTATATATTGCGCTGGCAACCTGAAAGGGTTACGCTACACAACCCCTTGAATCTACTTTGGTATTTTATTCGCCTCTTACGACAGACATACCTACCGCGGGTATATTCTAACCCCCTAACCCGCTGGGGGACTTGTGAGTTGTGTAAAGCTTGTGTTAAAAAAGGGGAAAAAACAGAAAGAATCATCGCCATTCAGATTAAAATTTTGTATCGAAAAAGCCGACATTTTAAGAAAAATTATGAAGCTATTCACGGAAATGATTGACGTTGGATTACACTGTTTCTAAAGCGGCGATTTCAAAAATAAAGAAAAAAAACGTCAGGGAATTTTGGAGGTAGTGGGCAAACACGCTCGAAGTCAGGGAATTTTGGAGGCAGTGGCAAATACACTCGAAGTAACAACCAAGAAAACTCTACATAAATCGGAACATCCCGTTCTTGAGGAAAGGGTGTATAAAGGTTCTTGAACCAAAGACAGCGTAATTGTGCAGTGAGTGGTCAATTTTAAAGTCAAGAGCTAAACTCCAATATGCCAGAATGCACCCCGGAAAAAATTTTAGGACATTGAAAATTGGAACGATGATCAAATTACGAAAGATGACGAAGATTGAGAAGTGTCCGATAGTGATAACGAAGAATCAGATATCGAGCAAGATATGCAACAAGAGAAAGTGAGTTTTTCGGAAGCAGTTGAATGCACAAATACCTCGATAAAGTGTTATGAGAGCAAAAATGATGCAAATCAGATATCAGATCTTATTAATATGCGGGCGAAAATTGTCAAAAGCTATTACACAAAAGGAAAAAACAAACAAATCCCGACTGCTTCTTTAACCCAGCTCTTACAAAGTAATAAGTACATATCGACGTGCCATACGAAAAGTAACACTTTCAAACAATTTTTTATAGGATTTCTTTGTAAAAAAAATTTTAAAGTGTTACTTTTCGTATGGCACGTCGATATTTACAATGTGAATAAATTAATATGTATGTATGTTCTGTGAACTTGAAATCAGCCAGTGACAATATAATAAGCAGCAAGGCGAATTCAGTACTAGGTGTTGTTATCCCAACAGCTGATTGCTTCTTCTTGATTATTTTCCATACAACGCCTTGTACAACAATATGTCAGTTAATCGAAACCAATGAAAATTTTCTTTTGACTTGACATTCTTCTGCACGACGAATTGGTTGAATTCGCTTTGCCACCACCTGGTATGGATTCACCTTGGTCAAATCGAACATCGCTCTAAACAAACAGCTGTGAGAGCCGAATGGAATAATCAGAAGGTGACCGTTCCATCAGTAGCTTTTGAACGGCGAAATTTCCTTGGATATTGGCTGCCGCAAGGTGAGGGCAAGAATCGCTATTTGGACGTTAATAACTACATTTTGTTGTATTTTCATCTACCAGGAGACTGTCAAATAATATTGTTACGAATGTTAGTAAAACTAAGGGGTGCTGCTATCTCTAAGCCGATGCTAAGCAGTGACGTGAATTCACATCAATAATTCAATCATTATGTATCTACATAAACGAAACAATAATTGCGTCTACACATATGTACCATGTATGTATACGAGCAGCGGAGAGTCAATGCACAAACACATGCATATATCTTATCTGTCACAAGAGAGGGCAATAATTTGTGCAAGTATTACTCAAATGAGAAATTATACATTTGTAGTTGTAGCTGAGAAATTTATAACTAAGTAAAATTCTGGAAGCGCCTAGAAGATGCCACGAAGAAATCACAGAGTATAAAAGCATCAGCGGTAGAGGCGCTATGGCAAGTTTCGATTCAGACGCTATCTAGCGAGCAATAGCAGTATTATTTTGATAGTAGAGTTTCATTTGAGCTATCAATCAGTTTGGTTATTAAGCAAGCTATTCGTTGCAAAGTTTGAGTGTTATTGTGAAGTACTTTAATAAAAGCCATTTTGCATTATTAAATATTGGAGTTATTTATTCAACAGTTTAGTGATTCGAACTTAGCAGAGGGTTGCAAATAAGAGGATTTGCAAGTAAATTCGTTACAATATTTTATATATTTTTATTCTGGAAGCTGGTACTGAAGATTACCATATTTCTAGCCGCAGCGTAGTCATATTATTCAGTTGGTATTGAATATTTATTTACATAACAGTCTGCTTTAACCCATCACTTGTTCACAAGTCAACACACTACATTTATTTCCTGTCCAAAATTGTATTATTATTATTATCATTATAGATAAATATTTGTTGGGCGAAAAAAAATATCAACACCTCCCCAGACGCAAAAACTCTGTATGGTCACTTCACACATGAACGATACAAAGTTGGCAGCTAAATACACATAAACCATCAGGATGACCATCCATTATCCTTAGGGGCATTTTTAGTCTTCTTCGCCTTACTTGTGTTATTTTTACGGTTAGAATTTCAAGTTTATTTGTTCAGTACGTACATTCTCTTTTGGCGAACTGAAGGGGGTGCTAAAGGGGTAAGCACCCCCTAGATGAGAAGCAAATGGGAGATTGACTAGCTGATTCGGAAATATGTAATTAGGGTATCGATGAACGAGTGATTCGAATTAGTCTTTAAAAGTGAAAGGCAGATATAATTACTAAAGTGATAGTCCACGTATTCCCGTTATGCATGATAGTTCAAGGCTTAGACCGGTGCTCATAGTCTGTGACTGTGTCTTCTAAGGCGCAGCTCTTTTTATCCATGGCTGTAACTGAACAATGATAGATGAGATATGATATAAGTCACTACTCACCATCACTCCTAGCTGGTGATAGAACTTTTAAAAAAATTATCGATACCGGTACTCATATAAAATACTCGGATCAAAGTATCGATGCTAGTACTCATAATCAGTAAAAAGTATCGAGTATACTCGATCCAAGTGAGTACTTCGGAAGTTTTATCAAAAGTGAAACAACTTTTTTTAAATGAGATCTTATTTTTTGAGTTTAGTAGAAAACAAGTAAGGAAGTTAAAGTTTGGACCAGACCCAACACTATATACGTAATTGAGTTCTCTTATATATATTTTAAGGAAACGTTACGAACATTAAATGATTTAATATATTTTTGATCGAATTATGGCTTTCAAAAAAGTATATTTCTCCCATGAAAGCTTTCCAGTGAAAATTCATCTGCCTTGCAGAAGCCGTCAGGAGCCGGCATGAAATATGCAGGTGTTGTCCTATCAATTTGTAAGGAAAATAAAAAATAGCACGATGCAAATTGGAAGAGAAGCTCGGTCTAGATCTCCTCAGAAGTAAATCGCGTCAAGTATTTTTTTCATGGCACTAAACGATTTTTGGAGAAATTAACTAAATAGAAGGGGATTATAACGATTTTCCTCTATTTCGCTCTATTGCATGACAAGTTTAAATATATTGAGATTTTATGGAGTTAGCAGCTTTTCATTATTTTGTTGGGGCTAGTGATTCTGGACAATAAACACGTCCTTTCTTTTTACCACCATTATCAAAAAGTCGGTTTAAATTGAGTGCGGAGCTTTTACCGCCTCGTCGACAATCTCATTTTATGATGAAGTTGTGGTGTTAATGAACTGAACTTTGTTGATCTTAAACATGTAGATCATCGGCACTTGGTAAAGTGTCGGGGAAAAGTATCGATACTTTACTCACTACTTGGACAAATGTATCGAGTACGAAATACTCGAGTACTTTTTGGAAAACTATCGATACTACTTACTCAGTACTCGTACCGTTCTATCACTACTCCTACCAATACTCGCAAATCACACATCCATACACAGCGCTCTTCATTTAAGC
Organism: Eurosta solidaginis; assembly: GCA_029619165.1. Lineage (NCBI taxonomy): Eukaryota > Metazoa > Arthropoda > Insecta > Diptera > Tephritidae > Eurosta > Eurosta solidaginis. The sequence continues at coordinate 9,156 of JARSSU010017210.1, read as the reverse complement.
GGCGACATTATAAATCATTGATTACTGATTTGTGCGGATATCTGTGGGAATAAGCTTCTGTATAGGTGGCTATGCTTAGGGGTTAACTGTGTGTGTGATTTCCTTTATTAGTAAGGGTTATAGCGATTGAGACACATACATTAAGCAACCACGATTTGGTTGAAGCTGTCGCTGCGATTTACTGTGATTTAACGCACACCGCCTTCGTGAATAAGTTCTGGAACCGCCTTTGGAATAGTTACGAATGTATTGCTAAAGCTATAAATGTTGTTGTTACCATCACAATACATATAAGCTGCTGATATTTACTATACCTGCGATATATGTTGCATTCATCCTGGCTCACCCTCTTCAAACAAAAACACTTTTATATCATTTTCGGTTATGATGAAATCAAAACATGCATCCTCATGCAATAATTGCTCATACTTCTATCCAAACACAAACTCTACAGTGAAAACAATGAGTCGTAAACTGTCTCGCAAGTAGTCCGAATCGTAGACAACTAATGGGGTACTCATGACAATATGCGTTAGAGGGGAGCATCCAGGGGCTATAGTTTCAGGTCACAGATTATGCCGCGCATGTACAAGGCGATGGTGCAACGGGATACTGATATATGGCTCTATACTAGAGTCTTTACAATAATGAGAGCCTTTTCATGATTTTTTGGTCTGAATGCTTTCTTATATTATTGTAATGCTGAGAAATCGGGAAGCATCAACCAGCTAGCTCTTGGTAATTCCTAGATTTCTGGGAATTTAACAGAAATTGTTTCACTATCATTACGCTTCTCTCCTTTATGAAGACTATTGCCCCGCTATTGGTGTCTGTCCTGTGGCAATTTCGAGCGCTGTGTTTTCGGCAGTTAATTTCTTTTAAGCTCGCCGACCATATTGGAGATGAGTAGCACACAAGTGGCTGGCCGATTGCTTTATAAGAAGCTATAAGCGGGGCAAAGACAAAAACCAAAATCCCCTAAAAGCTACAATACAGCCGTCGTTTGCTAAGTTGACTCGAGATGCATCTGTACAAGCGATTGCAACAGACAACCGGAAGAACTCCGATTTTTTTTTCATCCTATTAAGTCTGGTACAGTTGTAGTAGCTACGTGGCCTAAAAGTGCCACATAATAGTCCCGGGGCTCAGATAAGAAAAAACTTCGAAAAACCCCAAGCAAGGGTCGGAAACCCCAAACTATCCTCGATAGACCAATTAAAACTTAAGCATGGAGTTGTGAAATTATCTAACCGTAATCGAACTGCATAGCATAGCTTCCACGGAATCTTAAAACAAGGCAAGTTCTGCTTAGCAGACGCTGCAACTATTGAGCAGCTTAAATTTGCGGCTTACATCAAGCTCCATGCAGAAAAAACCGCTTCGCGGCAACCTTTCCTTTCATACGACCACTCCTTGAGCCAGATAACTAGCCTATTGCCACATCATATCAGTCCCACTTCTCTGTCGCTTCTCGAGGATATGCTTGACTTTACGCTTGCTCAGGGGGAAGTTTTTCGGAAAAAAAATTCTCTTCTATCTGGGATAAAGTAGAAGGTGGTAAGAATACTGGAAAGGCTCCAAATTCGAAAGCCCGTAGCCCATTTCACGAACCATGATCAACGACCGGTCCGCAGACGCCTTCCTCTCAATATCCACCGAATGTATGCTCAGCCATGACATTCCATGTCAAGGTGCTTTTAAGATCGTAACGGATACCAAGCAGCGATGTCCATTGTATTGACCCTAACATGGAATCGATGATCGGTTTCTATAAGCTGCAAGCCTAAAACAAAAAGTTGCACAGTGCTTTTGGAACCGTAAATACTTCGGTATTTCCAATAACTAGGTTTGTAATTGTTATCAGTTTGGTATTTTTCGGACTAGTTGTGAACTGGTATTTTTCCTTACTACTTTCGTATTTTAGCCAAGGAAAGAAGAAGCATATGCGCCACAAGTGTTTCGCGTAGCTACTACAAAGTGTTTCTTACACCACATACACGAATCGATCACAACCGTTAGATAAAGGTGAAGACGAGTCGCAGTCTTCCATCATCGTAGTAAAATTTTCAAACCAATTGCCAAAAAAAGTTCATGTCCAAATGAGCGCTTGTCTAGCGGCAATGAACATACCCAATCCCATGCAACGTTAAAACAATTGATGTATCATCGTATATACCACCTAAGACTTTCCAACAGTATCCACCTAACAATCAATGTAAGTTAGACTAACATCTGAAAAGTTTTTGTACTTTACTGGTGCTTTTTTCCAATTAAAAATGAATTGTTTTCTTATGTTTTGTCTGTTCAGAAATGTTTATTTAGGACTCTGCTAACTGTTATACGCCGACCCACTCGGTAGCTGATGGTTGTTGGTTAGGTTGGTTGGTGAAAGGTTATTTCATTTAGCTGTGAATTTACTCATCTATAAGTGTGGTCACCCAACTCCCCCTGTAAATAGGCCATAGTTACGTTGATGTAGCTGAGATGGACATTGGCTATTTATGTGCATGTATGGAATCGCAACGTGTCTTGCTTTGTTTCAATTTGAAGTTTTTCAAGAATTTCTACTTTAAGATAAAAGCCATAAAGAAGTTTGAAGTATTCCTGCCGCTATTGTTGACAGATGTTAATGGATGATAGTGATGTTTGTACACATACTCCATGATAACTTTATTGTAAACAGATGATTGGTTGAAGATGATTGGTGGTGACATCTGCTACAGTGATTTGAAAGAAGTCATTCAATGAAAGTTTTGGGTTTGCTCAAGAAAATTTAAGCATGACGCCGGTGCTTAGTAAAGATGTTTGTTTCATATACATACATAATTAGTTTACGATCTATTTACCATGGGATCTTAATGAAATTTAAATTGGCTGAAAAGAGGTTGGTGTTTTACTGTCGGTTAAATGAGCCCATATATAAATTCATAAAATAATAGTTTGAGTATTGTCCTAACATACCGAAGGGTTCTAAGTAGAGCTTACGACTTTTCGAATTCAATCGAGAATTAAATTTCTCGCTAGATTCACGAAATACTTTAAAGGGTCAGGAGATCCACGTCCACTTTAATCGCTTCAAAATCGTATGAGGTACATAAATATTGCTAATGTAATTAGGGAAATATTTGGGGGTAACTTCGACACTATACCGGATTATTTTAAAAGTTGGAAGAATTTTTATACTCAGAGTGCTTTGCACACATTAACTTTGATTGGATAACGGTTGGTTGTACAGGTATAAAGGAATCGAGATAGATATAGACTTCCATATATCAAAATCATCAGTGTCGAAAAAAAATTTGATTGAGCCATGTCCGTCCGTCCGTCTGTCCTTTAACACGATAACTTGAGTAAATATTGAGATATCTTCACCAAATTTGGTACACGAGCTTATCTGGACCAAGAATAGATTGGTATTGAAAATGAGCGAAATCAGATGATAACCACGCCCACTTTTTATATATATAACATTTTGTAAAACACAAAAACCTGATTATTTAGTAAATAATACACCTAAAATGCTGAAATTTGACATGTGGACTGATATTGAGGCTCTTGATACAATTGTTTAATGGGCGTGGCACCGCCCACTAGTGATAAAATCTATTTTACAAATATTTTTAATCATAAATCAAAAATCGTTAAACCTATCGTAACAAAATTCGGCAGAGAGGTTGCATTTACTATAAGGAATGCTTGGAATTGAATGCTTAAAATTAACGAAATCGGTTAAGGACCACGCCCACTTTTATATAAAAGATTTTTAAAAGGGTCGCGGACGAATAAAATAAGCTACATCTTTGCAAAAAACAGCTTTATATCATTGGTATTTCATTTCTCAAGTGGATTTAAAACAATAAATAGGAAAAACTGCAAATTTAAAAAAATGGTTGTGGCACCGCCCCTTTTATGACTAAGCAATTTTCTATGTTTCGGGAGCCATAACTCGAAGAAAAATTAACGGATCGTAATAAAATTGGGTACACAGATTTTCCCTATAGTAGAAAAATGGAGGTGATCGGTTAAATACCACGGCAACTTTTATATAAAAGATTTTTAAAAGGGTCGTAGACGAAAATAATAAGCTATAACTTAGCAAAAAATAGTTTTGAATCAATGATATTTCACTTATCAAGTTTTATTGTAAGAGCAAATGGGGAGACATTTTTTTTAAACAGGCGGTGCCACGTGTTATGTAGAGAAGTAATTTATCTGAAATGAAATGTGCAATTGAAGCTCACGCTGAGTATATAATGTTCGGTTACACCCGAACTTAGACACCATTACTTGTTTATATTCCTTTTATATTATTAATTCGGAACCATTTTTGGCATACTATTCCCAGGACACTTCGAAATTGTTTTTGGAAACATTCTGGACTATTTCCTGATCATCTCGGGTTACGTGGGAATCATTTCTGTATTGCTTTCAGCACTATTTCTTTTTACAACAACAACAACGACAACAAGAATTTAGGACAAGAGCCACGCTCCCATGCACGACCAAGTTTTAATTCGTCATAACTTCGAATCTCTTTGAAGTAAATTATTTATATTTAGGTATCTTTTTGGTATATGTATGTCAATTTGTATATGGCTTTGCAACGTGTCCAGTGACATGACCTACGGGTAATTGTGTAGACGCCTCTGATAACTATCGAAAATTCATAATCGATCTTAATGAATTTTTTAGGGTAGCTTCATTTGGTCTTTATAAAAAAATGCTTTATAAGTGCTATATAGCAATATGTATAATATTTTTGAAAGGAGTTGAAGGCTTCCCAGGGTTCTATATATCCTAATATGGATGAAATAGATATGCAATGCTTCGATTAGACATCCTTCATATACGTATACAATATTTGGCATAGTGAACCTAGGTATAAAGAAAATGGGTTGAGGGTGGGTTGGTTGGTCGGGCAGCATTGGGAGATACCGGACCCGAGTAGCGCTGGAGGCGCCATTTTGATATACGTTCAGTGTTTGGTGAGGGTAGGGTGGGAGTTATAGAAGGTAGGATAGTGGGAGAAGCAAAGCTGTCGAAAGATCGATATGGAACTTAAGAGCAGCATAAGATAGTGTTAGGGAACGAAGTGAGGAAATAAGGGTTTTTAAAAATGTTAAAGCAACACAGACAACAGTTGTGACAGAACAAAATCCGTAGTGTTCTTGTTTCTCCACTGAAAGAAATGGTGCTAGTAAAATCAACAAATCGGTTGTTGTTCTTGACTTAACGGAGATTCGGTGAAATTGATCGAATTATGGTAAATTCAAGCGAATTCTTTGCCAAACGAACAAATTAGTTCAGTCATTTCAACAGAAGAGAAATTGTCGTTCTTAAGTTAACAAATTTCTGATCAATCTAACTGATTTTTCTGTTAACACAACTGATCTTACAGGTCATTTCAACGGCGATCAACTGTCAATACATGAGCAAATTTCAAAGTGAATTTTACGTTCACTGCGCTCTCTAATTTGTACTTATGTATGCTGTGTACTATATGTATGCACATATTTACGTATATATATGGCGGCCGCCGTGGTGTGATGGTAGCGTGCTCCGCCTACCATATCGAGGACCCTGGGTTCACACCCCGGGCAAAGCAACATAAAAATTTTAGAACTAAGGTTTTTCAATTAGAAGAAATTTTTCTAAGCTGGGTCGCCCTTCGCACTGTTCGTCAAGCACTCCGAGTATATTTCTGCCATGAAAAGATCTAAGTGAAAACTTATCTGCCTTGCAAATGCCGCAACATAAGTACGTTCGTACAAAGCTGTCGCAACAATTTTTTTTTGTTCATTTGACTACTAGAACGGTCAAATACGAATCAACGAATTGTACGCAGTTGATTCAACATCTTGTTGCGTTGGATAAAAATTGACAGAAATTTCGGTTGAATTGACCCGTATTTCGGTTGATTTTACCAGTCTTTTTCTTTCAGTGTCCTTTATTGTGAAATTTTGTTTTTTGTATCTTTCTTTTTTGGTTTTTTGTGTTTTATTGTTATGGTTTTTGGGATTTCTGTTTTACACTTGCCTTGTTGTTGTTTTTAATGCTATTTTTAAATTGATGGGGCTTGTTTTTTTATTGTTTGTGTTTGTTGATTGCTATTTCTGTAAATGTTTTTGATGTTGTCGTATTTCTTGTTGTGTTGTTGTTTTAAGTGTTCGTTCCTATTGCTGTTTGTAATATTTTTCCTATTTTTTAATTTATGTTTGTTTGTAGCTTTTGTTTTTTTTTAACGGTACTCCGAAGCCGTATTTAAAAAATGTTACCATCTTTATGAACTGAGATGTTTTGTTTGTGACTCAATCACAACAGAACGGCTTAACAGATTTCCATGAAATTCTGGAAAAGATCTCCTGGCTATATTTTTTCTCGAAAAAGACGAGGTCAAACGCCTTAGTCATATAAAAATCGTGGGGCAGTGCCAGGGACTTACTCTGGATCATCCGAACTATTTCAGTTTGATTTATAAATAATATCTGCATCGCCTCCACCCTGTTTTAAAATTATCTCCGGATAACTTCGGGATTATTTTCAGGAGTGATTTGGGATTATATCAGGACTATTTCCAAACCATATTGGCATCATGACGGGACTATCTTCTAGGGGTTGTTTTCGGAAACGAGTGTACTATTTCGGAGCCAATTTGGCATCATGGTGCGACTATCCCACATCTTATTTGCATTGTTTTCGGAAACACTGCGGATTAATATCGCGTCTGTTTCGAACTTATTTGGAGATATTTTCACGATGACTTTCGGTATGGTTTCAGGACTATCTTCGGACCATCATTATCATCATTAATTGGCGCTAAACCACCCACGCTATATCAGCTGATTCCCATTTGGGATAATTCTGGCACCATCTGTCGATCATTTGGGAAATATCTTACGATTATTTTAGATTGTTTGAATTATCATGTTGCGACGGTGTCAACAGCTTTCAGTATTGTTTTTTTGGACCATTTCACAATCTTTATAAAGAATATATTGAGGCTATGTCCAATATTTACATACCTTTTCCTTGGACAGCCAGAGTTATTTGGAATGAGAATGCATTGAAAAAATGCCTTGGTGTCAATTAAAAATTATTATCGCAAACATAGCAAGATATTTGAAATAAAATACGCTTCACCTTTTGTCATAACTCTATTTTAGTAATTTAATAGAATAGTATATAAATAAATATTAATAACAAGAAAAATTATAGCAAACTAAATAAAAATTTTTACCGACGTCTAAAGCCACCAAAACCTCCTAAGCTTGGTCCGTCGAATTCTCCTAACCCTTGACCGCCGAAACCACCAAATCCGCCACCGAAACTAGATGCCGACGCCGAAGCGCTTGCCCCACCAAAACCACCAGCCCAACCAGTGCTAGTTCATACTTTAGGCGCCGAAATATGAATTGGTACAAGCAAAAATTTCATCACATGCACTGGAACTGGATGAGGCACTTTTATGGGTACCGGTACCTGCACTGGTGCCAGTTGATAACTGTTTACTGCTTGTGGCAAAGGCACCTGCATAACCACCTCCAAAACCGCGACCACCGAATATTTTGAAATGCGCTCTTATAGGTCAAGCGAATATTCCGACGAGTAGTATTGCAGCAAAACTGGTGATTTTCTGAGGGTGAAAAAAATCATATATTAACATCATTTATTGATAAAAAAAACGAAACAAGAAATGATCAGGATCAGAGATCGCAAATAACAGCTCCACAAACCGTTATTTAACGAGAACTCTTTAAATGTCTGTTAAATGCCTGTACTTCTGGTTTCGGTTTCTGCATGGCTCAATTATATCGAGCCCTACCCGCGAAAAAAAAAGTAAGCGACAAAATGTTAATTTTTCAGGAGAAATTTTTTTACTTATTTCGGCACTCAAAGCTGATAATTGTCTGAAACTCGGTACCATTCCTTTTTATTGCATTACAAAAGCCATGCAATGCGTAAAATTTTTTTATCAGTGAGAGATCACAATTTTTTGTCGCTTACATTTTTTTTCGCTGTCAGCATAAATTGCTCTTTCTCAAAGATATGGCGGTTACCTTAAAATATAGACATTAAGAACACTATTGTTAGTATTTGGCAGTTGTTTTTAAGCTATTGCATTGATTTTATCGCGGGCTTGGCGACTAAACCAAAAAAACCGTAACGGATATTTATCAAAAAAGGTTCGAAAAGGTTCGTAAAGGTTAGGTGTTAACAACAGGCCAAATACATAAAATTGGATCTCTATCATAAACAGCGATGGGCACCACTACATTTACACGGTTACCAAATTGAGAATGTGTTAGTAAACACGAACGCGTAGCGAGCACGAAAGCAAAATCAATTATTTATTTAGTTTGATTTCAATCATGGCGGAACGATACAAGGTGGCAGCATGGGCCAGCTGATTATAAACTTTTTTATTTGGTTTAATACATCAACTCCCGGCGCAGTACGATTTTGACATTTGTCCATCGAATTTACAAAAACAAAGTACATGGCATTTTTATTTATGTTTGTAGGTATGTCACCATGCTGCCACCTTGTATCCTTCCGCCATGATTTCAATGCTTGAACGTTAAACACGTGTCACACGCACTCTTTGGTACTCTGTTTTCAAGCGCGCGTGCGACACTTCCTCACCGTACGACCATCGAAATCAAACTAAAAGAGCTGTCGTTGATTTTCACGAAGTAGCCATTGTGCTATCGCTTATCGCGTACACATATGGTCGCTTACAAGCCAACCTAATAAAACCGCACTGCGTTTTTTTAGCGCACGCAAACAACCGGCGTTTTTTGCCCTAACCCAAATAAGCATGCGTTTCGACAATGTAAAGCATGTGTGCAAACATGAACAAAAATTGGAAATCGAGTTAGGTTTTCACGCAGCAAATCATTTGAGTTGCTCTCATACAAGTTGTATGTGCATGAGACACTTTTGACAGAAAATGACTTGCGTGCGTTTATATTAGTTTGGCTTGTTAGCAGGTGCTAAGCTCACGCCCACCCCGGATCATAAAGTTAAAGTTAAAGTAAATGTTAAAGTTAAAGCGAAAGTTAAAAATAAAGTTAAAGTTAAAGTGAAAGTTAAAGTTAAGGTTAAAGTTAAAGTTGAAGTTAAAGTTAAAGTTATAGTTAAAGTTAAGGTCAAAGT